>JAAAKQ030034661.1:0-11275 GCA_010016005.3 Zanna intricata
CGTTCATAATTTATTAAGATTTAGTAAACAAGATGGCTCCATGCCACAGCCTATTTAATAATTTTGTTCATTTTTAACTTATAAAAAATATGTGAATAAGAAGAAATTAAACTTAACACAAATGTGTTAACAATTAAAGATAAGACAATTCCAATATTTTGATTGTTAAAAACTTTATTTTAGACACTCCAATGATTTAGACTTTTAGAAACTGTCATTTTAAAATTTATTGATGTATTTTAATTTATCTGTGTTTGAATAAATAAAAATTTAGTTGAGTTAAATAAATTTTAAATGAATGCACATAAATAACTTCTTTTTTAAATATTGATTTCACAGTGATTATGCATTAAATAAATTGTATCTAAAAAATAAAAACAAAACAAAAAAAAACGAGACTATTACACAAATTTAACACCTCAAAATTAGTTAAAATCACTATGTACGACTTCTTATACACGAAAAAAAACCTTTTTTGATTGACTAGTGTTTTTAATATATTTCTTAATATTTTTTTCCATCGTGTCTGCTAAATGATAAACAATTGAAATTGCCAGCTAGATTTACTTTTTAAGTAAACTTTATTTGAAAATCTTTTTGAAATTAAATATCGTGTATCACCTTGTTTGAATAATAGTTTAACATAGCTTTACATTAGTATTTATAAAAAATTCATTTCATTCTAACCGGTGGGAAGTAATACACTTTGCAGAATAAGATTTAACATTTATTTAATATTATTAACGAACTAAAGAATCTGTGTATAAATTTATACAAAAATCAATTATCTATACTAAACTACCACCTTATTTTAATTGTTTATTTCATTCCAATTTTCTCCAAAATAATATACTGTAGCTAAATTTTTGTTTCAGGTTCAAAATGTACTTCCGTAGAGTAATATGCAGATGCTGCTTGACGTGTTCTTCACATTCAGTTGATTCAACGTCAACAAGACATACAGGGAAACAATTAAGTCAGACTGATTGTTTAGAGAGAACAAAATCAGGTAAATCAAATAAAACCAGGTTAAATATTGATTGCATTGAAATTATTCGTATTTCAAAAATTAATTTTAAAGCTGGTGGTAGAACTATCATACTTAGATTAAATTTACTTAGTACAATTAGGCATCTAAAAGTAAAGTATTCGGTATTGTACATAATTTCAATGAATAAATATACAAAACCTGCAACTCTACCCTAAAAAATATAATTTCAAATTGTTCTGAAAATTTCTGTTATATTTCTGTTTTAGTATAACAATTTTTTTTATATAATTTGTTTTTCCTTATTTAATAGAGATAATGTATTATAATCACACCTACTGCTAGAAGAAGATATTATGTCTTATGACATCAGTATGATGCACAGTAGCTAGGTGATATTAAAGTATGAAAACGGCTTCATATTTCAAAACTGAGGGATAGTAGGAGGAACAAACAAGTGCGGTTCTGCATAACCGCACATATAAAAATACAACTTTATAGCGTTTTTTGAAATTTTTGTCCGTCGTATTGGATCCGATACACTGAATCAAACTAATTTTTAAATAGTAAAGTGAACATTATATATGTGACTTTAATGAAAATTTTTGCAATAAAAACGATAATGAAAACCGTTGTTTCTCGGTAAATGCGTTCGTTTTCGAGTTAGAAACGATCAAATCTGCAAAAACGAAAAAAAAAATGGAGAAAAGTCAGGGGTAGTAAAAGAAAAAGGTAAACCGCCCCGCAGTAACTTTTTTTTATTTCGTATTACCTTCAGAATTATATCCATCAACAAACTTTAAACGGTTAATGTCGGAATTTATGGCTTAAACAATAACAATAATAATAAAAGCATTCACAATAACAAAAGTAATACACAAAGCTTTTTTTATTATTTTTCCTGCTCCCTTGAACCGGACCAGCAATTAAGAAAAACTCAGTCCGGGGGAGAGTCCTTTTGTCTCTAACAGGCTGGCTGTTAGCCTGTTGGAGACAACAGGCTGGCTCTTAACCTGTTAGAGACAACAGGCTGGCTGTTAGCCTGTTAGAGACAACAGGCTGTAAGTCCGGCATGGCAGGTAGGCCCACCGGGTCTGGATCTTAAGCGCCTTCCTCAAACTTCAGGAGTGAGATGAACCGGATCCGGTTATACCGTTCCCAGTCCCCCTCTTCCGAAGGGTCTCGTTTTAGACTCTATGCCCACTCAAATGGAAGATACCTCTACAAGTATTGGCACCTTCACCGGTTCGGGTCTTTTCTCTATTTTTTTTTATACCGCCACCCAGTCTCTGTATTCTTTTTCTTTTGTGGCTAATACTCTTATCATCTTTTCTATTGTTTTCCAGGTTGCTGGACTCTCCAGCATCCTTCCAATTACTTTTTTTTGGGGTAATCCCAATCTGGTTCTCCTTTTACATGTATGGCATACAGTATCAACTTCATCACAATATACACATTCTGAGTGTTTTCTTCTCTTAAATTTATGAAGATAGGCGTTGAACTCTCCATAACCGGAGAGGAGTTGGGCCAAATATTACTCTACCCCTCCATGGCCCCTTCCCAGTCATGGACCAATATTAGAAATGAGTCGCCATGTCCATACTCCCGTTACTGTCCTACTCCACTGATCCTGCCATTCCTCATGTAGTAGACATTTAGCGTCTTCTCTAACCAAACATTCGTGTTTCCGTTTTATTTCTCTTGCCCTAAGATGGATAGGTGCAACAACCGCCAGTATACACGCCGCCTCTGTTGATACTGTGCGATAGACCGCTACGATCTTCAGGTTCATTCGTCGCTGAAGTGCGTTTAATATGAAAAGTTGTCGTGCGGGCCTTCAGCAACCACTGTGTTTTCAACGTTTGTGTTTAATATTTTTAACAAATCTTCTCTCTCCGAGGAAGAGCTCCTCACTCTAACCTCCATCTTGTCCCACTTGCCTTTTTTGACAAAGGCAACAATGTCTTCTGCTAGATCTTTACCTGCCTTGACTTGCTTTAACAAGTCTGCGTAAGTCACTCCAGTTTTCCTGATAGTGACTAGGGTAGAAGGTTGTCCCTGTAGTATCTATCTTTCAAGCTTTCCTTCATCTTCAATGAGGTGTAACGGTAACATGCCTTCGAGTCCTTTTTCTCTCCTCGTGCAGAATTCCAAAATCTTAGAGAATTTTTTGCACAAGATGTCATTGTTGGCACAGAATCTTAAATTTGTCTGATGCCGGTTTTCTGATTTTGGTTAACGTCTTCGCGATGTGTACTATCAGGTCTTCATCGCTTTCGTCAACAATGATGGCAAATACAACGGTTTTGTCTTCATCCACATCTTCGGGGAAGAAATACTCTATATTTCTCGAATCTTTTATGATAGTGCCGCTGGGCAGATCGGGCACCTGAGGTTATTTTTCTTTTGATGCCAAGACGGCAAGTTTCATTAACTAAGTCCATATACACTCACTTATGCCATTGCCTTCTGGGAATTAGTAAAACTTAAGTTTCGTCTTCTGTCGCTGGTGATGTACCTCTGATAATAATCTTTACTTTTTTGAATTAGCAGAATTCACTGCTGGTAGGTCTCCCAGATTGCCTTCGTTCAGGATATTCTCAATTCTTTTCAGTAATTTCGTCTTTTTGGAGCTTCTTATCTTATCAGTCTGCACCGCCCTGTGTCGTGTCAATTTGAGATTAGCACTTTCATCAAGTGCGAGTACTAATTCTAAATCTCTAGCCTTTCGCTACACTTTGTACACGCAGCCTTTTATTTCATTCTTCGTATGTTTATTCTGCAAAATCAGTGTTATAAGTCTTTTCCAGTGTTATAAGTATATTTTTTCCATTTGGTGGTCCGTATCGGTACCATCCGTTGGTTCACCTCATTACTTTCGTCAACAAAATCATGAATCCTTTTCCCCGTACGGGCTTTTACGAGTCCACTTTTTGTATAAGTCACTATATCGGTATCACTAACGTATTTGGGGGAGGATTTCAAGTGTTGTGACATTCCACACGGTATAGTAGGGGGTAAGGAAAATGTATCAGTTCAAAATAAAATTTGGGGGGATATTTTTGGGGTCTGAAGAAAGGGGGCCTGGATCGGTGGTGATCCGGGGAGGGGAAGGTGTAGGTTTGATAGGAAAGAAATGGGAGATGGAAAAAGATTCACCCTACTAAATGTCAACTGAGAACTTGGAAAATATTTAGTCAGTCTCCTATTGAAAATCTTTTTCAACTCGTTATTATCCAAGAAATTCGTGACCTCACTGTTCTGTTTTCTCTTGACTATTGACTTAAAATAATTTCTCCTAAGCAACTAGATTATGTATGCCTAACATAAAGTACTCTTATAGGAAAAAAATACTGCACTGAAAAATCGATGTAGCGTGTCTGTCCGTCTTCCAAAACTCGTAAGGTTTGACAAGGATATCCACAAAATGTCCACCAACAACTGCCAATCAACAGCCAAAAATAATCGAATAAACCACTCAAAACTCCAAAAACGCGGAGCGAAAAAACCACAACCAACCTCTGTGAAATCTTCCACTCGACTCAATACACAACATTACTACAAATTAAATGGCTAGGTCAAGTGATATTTAATTTTCACAATGTTTAATTTGAAAATTTACTTAAATTACTTTATACAATAAATTTTGAAAGCTATCATTCTACAAGAAATGTTCAAAATGCTTTCCCTCAACATTTTGGCAGTACGCTAACCTTAAATAACATCCGTTTATAATTTGTATCGTGTATGGTAGTACAATGCAGATTCGTAAATTATATACCTTTTCAAGTCGTCAATGTTTACAGGTTTTATTTTGTGTGTATTTCATTTTAAGAAAGCCAAAAATTGTAATCTAAAGAAAACTGATGTTTAGCTCTGGGAGGGCACTTTATGGCTCCTCTATTGTCTATTCGATGATCTGGAAATGTTTCATTTAAAATAATTCGTGCTCTTAGATAATATTGAGGTGGCACCCCAGTTTTCTGAAATCATAAATTATATAACTGTTTTCAAAAAATCTTCTCAATTATTTTGTAAAATCTTATGAGCTAACAAGTTGCAATAAGCATCTCCTGTAAGATTTTCAACTAAAATAAAAGGGCCTACAATATGATTTCCAACGATTTTTGCCGAAACGTTTACTTTTTCAGAGTAGTGTGTATGAACCCTCAACTTCTATCTGGGATTATAATTAATCGTTTATTGAAAGTTATGCCAAATAAAATTGCCGTTTAACATAAACATAGCTTCCTCTCTAAGTATTATTGAATTAAAACAATTTTCGTCAGTCTATTTTTTGCGTTATAATATCACACTATTCGATACTGTAATCAAAATCTTATTGTGAGAGTTGTTGCACAAAGGTGTAGCTTATAAGGGTAAAAACAATTTGTTTAAAAATTCTTTTTACTGAAAAATAACTATTGTGATGTCGAATAATTTTTTCAGAATGAATGAGCAACAAACCTGAACAAACATCTGCAAAAAATCTAATGATTTTGTATCATTAATGGCAGATTTTGGTCTCCCCGTGCTAGGGCGATTTCTTACAGTAATGGTTTCTTCAGATTATTGTACTGTGTTAATCACAGTCGATTTAGTCTGTTATGAAATATACTATTAAATATATGAAATAACTCTTTTGAAGACTGTACTCGATCACCAAACCCTTACATCATTAAAAGAGATATTCTTTTGGTTTCACTTAAACATTGCATTATTATTTAATAAACTAAATGAATGAACAAACATAATATTATTTTGAATATTAAAAATAATGATGATAAAATTTTTGCAAGTGAATAATTATTTTAACTTTTCAGATACGTAATTAATGTAGAAGCAATCAAATTTTGTACTTTTATGTTGAAGCATGAGGCCTGAGAAGTGAATAACTGGCGTTGTTGTGACATAATACAAATTGCATTTTTGTAAAATAACAGCTAATTTACTCCTCCATATTTGTAATATATTTTTTATATTCAAAATTTCTTTTTATTTATTAATTTTTTTTTCAAAATTTATTTATTAAGTAATAACTTAGGACAAAAATATTTAACTAAATTTCTCAATTAAATATTGCGATAACTGAAGTAAATTTTATGTTAGCTATTTTATTTGTAGCAGCGTTAAAAATTGTTAGTTATTGTGATTTTTTTTCTCTTTTTATTTTTTTTTTAGTTACACGGACATAGCCCTCGAAACATTCGTTAAAAAGAGAATAAAATCATTAGTAGGATCAGAAGTAAGAGCGTACAGATCCTTAAATTTTATAAAAATACATAACATACAGATTGTAAAAGGCCCTGATATTTACATAAAACACAAAGATTAAGACGAAAATATTAAGCACTCTTTCAAATAAAATCATCAAAAAAGTGTACATAATACCATGTAGACTGTAAGAATCCCGTGTTCAGGCGTAAAAACCCACATATGGGACTGTCAGTCAACATAACATACACTGACTTTATACACTGAGTCAAAAACTTATCTATGTCGCTGACATGTATGTAAGCAACTATTATTCTTCTTTGACACTTCCTAAATCATCAGCGATGTTATTTGTTAATCCGTTTCTCTTTCTGAGGTTTTCATATACTGTACTTTCTTCCCATAGATACTTTATAGTAAGTGGGTTATAGCATACATTGCACATTGGTCTTTCTTCGCCGGTTAACAAATATGAACTTGTTATTCGCCTATGATCAATTCTGGATTTGATCATCACCACTAGTTCCTGCCAAGTCAGTTTCGCGTCGCTCTTCCATTTATATGGAGTACTCTTAATTTTATTCAGTTACATATTTAATTTTCTCCATTTATTACTTCACGTGGTTCTGTTAGTCATTGTTAGATGATTTTTAACGTCTGCCACTCGAATAGGAATCATGTCCATGTTCTCACAAAATTTTTCCATTTTCTGATGGCAGCTTCGTCTGCTGTTTCATTTTTAGAGGTACCAGCATGCCCTGGAATCCATACAAATACTCATTGCTGTTCCATTTCGTTTAATACATATAATGTACAGGATGTTTGCGATAAGTATATAATCCATGTTGTAGTTCCAAGTAGCAGTTAGTAGCAAATAGATGGTACATTTTGGACGTGAAGGATTATCTACCTCAGGCTGTAAATAATAATTAATAATATAATATTATTTATTCTGTAAAGGTTGTTATTATTTAAATTTTGGAAAAATAAAATTAATGCTAAATAAAAAGTACTTAGGGGCGTTTTGTTTTACCTTTTTCTACTACTTTTTTTTGGCTAAACCACTTTTTTTTGGCTTAAAGCTAAACCACTTCGTGCGTTTAGTTTTTTTAATCTCATAATTTTTCCTCATGTTCACATACCTTCTCTCGGCCACGAGAAAACTGTTGCTGCCTCGGCGGCGTAGCCTCTGTTTGACCCTCCTCAAGCGTTGAAGCTCACGTCTTATTTCGGCTATAGCAGTGGACCACCAATATGCCCGTCTGTTTCCTTTCGGCCTCTCTGATATTTTATTAATTTCGGCAACTGTTACCTCCTGAAGTCTCTCAGGATTCAAATCAAACTCCAATGCAATAATATCAGTCACCTTACTACAATCTCATCAATCTGCCTGCAAGTCAATCTGGCAGGCAGACTACGCTTCGAGATTCGGAACAAAGGATCCTGCATTACTAGAATAGTAACGAGATGTTCACTTGCCGTTTTCCGGAAGTACACGCCAAAAACAACGACTCGTGTCCCAACCTTCTCAATTAAAATCCAGGACTGAAACGTGGCCCCTAGCCTCAAACGTGGGGGTCCTGTCGTTAAGACAACACAGTCCAGCTGATTCCATCAGTTCTGAGAGAATTTCCCCTCGTCTGTTGGTAAAGGAGCCACCTGCCAAACGGGATTTGGCATTGAAGTCGCCCATAACCACTACCCGTTTAGGCGCACCATTAATCAAGGTATGTAACCTCCCGATGAACACCTCGAAGTCGTCAATGTCATAACTGGGAGAAATATACACTCCTATTATCACCATTCTAGTTAGCTCCACCGCTACCAAGCCAGGGCCTCGCTCAAGGAGCATACACGAGAGCCTTCCGCTCGTACACTTGACAGCCACGTCTCCCCTCACGTCCATAACCCAGCCGGGTTTGACTGCCTCACGCCTGTTAGGCTCCGTGATGACCATCAAGTCAACATCATATTTATCAACAACCTCCCCCATTAGATCATGAGAGAGGCCGCTGCGGTTTGCATTGATGAGGAGGAAATTAATCATTGAGCAACTTTTTGGCACTCTAAGCCTCCAGTGCGATAATCACCATTGGCACAATCCACATATTTCTTGGGCTCAGCGCATTCCTTAGTCAAGTGACCCGCACCG
Organism: Zanna intricata; assembly: GCA_010016005.3. Taxonomy (NCBI): domain Eukaryota; kingdom Metazoa; phylum Arthropoda; class Insecta; order Hemiptera; family Fulgoridae; genus Zanna; species Zanna intricata. Next base: position 8,355 of record JAAAKQ030034661.1, read on the forward strand.
CCGCAGTTAAAGCATAAATTCGAGCGATTTGGGCCCCTGCAATTGAAGCTACGATGTCCAGTGCTCCAACATCGATAGCAACAATCAGTGTCTTCACAAATGTGAGCCCTGCACTGAAACCAACCGATCTTAATGCGCCTCTCGATCAACTTACAGGCCGCCCGATAGGTTGTGATGACAGAGGCATTTTTAGTATCTCCATAAGCCGGCCTCACCGACGACAATCTGAAGTCCTCATCAGTACCCAGGCATTGTCGCATAGCCTCCACTATATCCTGATTTGAGAGGTTTTCATATCAATATCCTTGATATGTACCACCGCTCTCCTTCCAGCACGGGTCCACAAATCTCCTACCGCATGTACTCCTACCCTTTCTTTTAGAACCGCTGAAAACTGATCCGCCTTTTTAACACCTTGGATTCACACATGCAGTTCACCTTCCTTGCCCTTGCGCATCGAAAGAATGTCGTTCGCCTCCTCCCTCGGGACAGTAGACTTCACAGTACGAAGCAGATCGGCGAAAGACTTGCCTACTGTCTTCACTATCACCGTGCGTGCGGCTCTCCTCCGCGAGCAGCGTGGTCTTCTTTACTCCAGCGCCCGAATAACCAGGCCTCACGATGCTGTCCCCTCTTGGCAGAACTACAGACTGGCGACTGGCTGTCTCTAAAGAGATAAGCCAGAATCTTCTTTGTGAGGGTGGTCAAAGCACCCCCAGGGAGAATAAGATCGGCGACCTCGGCCTGACAATCACCCTCCTGACCGCTGATAACAACATCTTTAGATTCGCCCTCCCGTCAAGTGATGTATCAAGATGAATGGTGAAACTGTTTCTTTGAGGTGAGTCGGAGTCTTCTCCCATGTCGTACGAGACATGTGTATAATCTCTCCTGGTTTTATTGCAGGCTCAGCAAAAGCACAGTTGCGCCTCTATGATGCGCTAGATTGACAAAGTGGTATCGATCTCCCTCAACAGATGTTGACTGCAGAATGGGTTTAACCTTCTCCACAATCGAGATCGGCCATTTTTTGGGCAATACATCAAGAAGTTGCTCGTCGTCCAATTCGCCAGCGAGCAAACCTGCCATATCGTCATCCACGATGGGATCTGTCTGCGATGCCTGCGAGATACCGGATATTGGTGGAGACGTCTCCACCAGATATTTTAATCCTTTACAGATAGCCGTAAGCTCCTTCTCTTGATGATGAATGTATTTGGAAAGGCTCTGTCCATAATTCTGCTTCAGTGTAACCTTTTTCTACTATTACCACGATTTTTCCATTTTTGCAAATTTAATTACAATTTATACAACTTATAACTTATAAAACAAAAAAATTTATCGAGATACGGTTTTCACCATCGTTTCTCTCTAAAAATCTTATATTAAAATCATGTATCACATGTCCGTTTTCCTATTTAAAAGAGAAGTTCGATTCAATGTGGTGGACAATGATTTAAAATACTCAATAAAGTAGCACTTTTATAACTATACAGATCCGCGCTTGTTTTTACCTGCTAATATCCGTCATTTTTAAAACATAAAGCTGGTTTCCATACTTAATATCATCCTATATACATTATACTCTAGAAAGAGTATATTATACTCTGCTTTATAGAAAAGTAAATGTAGAGATGGCTCAAGAGTTATCATGTCAAAACAAGTTTAACCAATTTTTTGACAGACCAGTTACCAGTTAAATATCAAAACACGATGTTTTTCCTTCCAGATGAATAATTTGTAAAACATTAAAATTGTATTGTAACAACAAAGAGTTTACAAAATTTTTATTTATATTTTTTCAAGTTTTGAAACATGTTGTGTTGCGCAGTGTGGACAAGATTTTCCGAATAGTAAATCCTTACTAAATTTATTCAAAAAAATTCTGATAGATGAAGAAAAATGCCAGCAATGAATTACATAACTTGATTTGCAGATCAAAGTTATTTGAAATAACTTTCTGGCTATTATAATGATTTCGTTTTTTTTTGTTTTTTTTTTAATAGTTCTTTTAAAGATTAAAATATTCAGTAAAATTTAATTTAAATTGAATTTTTTTCCGATTTGTTTTGTTCAATTTACAAGCTCCCAAATTTTTTTTTCAATAAATATAAATTTTGTTACCACAGTCCGTTGGGGTGGGGTGGGCCAAATATTTTTATTGAAGTTTGAAGACATTGATGAAGAAAATACAGATCTAAACACCTTCATTAACTTCTTTTTTGAAGTAAGACATAGCTAAAAAAAATTTCAAGTCTTTTCTGAGGAGGGGAATATTACGTAAAAATACTTCAACTTTTGTAAGAAAGGTTTTATTTTTTTTAAAGTGCCCCAATAAAGTTTTAATACGTTATTTCGGTCAAAACACCCCCACCCCTTTTTCGGACTTATGCAAAAATTTAATATATTTTTCCCCAGAAGGTAGTACCTGTCTACCAACTTCGATGAAAATCGGTCAACGAGGTTAAGTTATAAGATTAAATACAGGCCAGGCCAACATATAAAGCTGTCTGGCAAAAATAAGTCTTTTGGACTTGTAACTGAATAAAAACTTTTTTACGCAGATCAATAACAATTTATTTAAATCTATTTTTTCAAATGTCTCCTAAAGGGATAAAATGTTTAAAAGACCATTTTCCAAATTATAGCTACAGTTGCTATGGCTGGGAAAGTGATATATTAATTTTACACTTTCATAAAGCTATCTCAAATGCTAGACGGCTGAGGTTTCTATTATATATCCTAGAGGCTAGAAGCTTCTACAATTAAAAAATAAATTAAAAGTACTCAAAAGTTTACAATGCAAAATTTATTAGATGCTTATTTCATTTTTTTTTTTTTTTTTGTTTATTAGAGAACGTTTATATTTTAAGTTAAAATTTTTATTACGAATAATATATGTAAACACACGTTCTTTGTAA
>JAAAKQ030034672.1:2193-17018 GCA_010016005.3 Zanna intricata
GAATTCCTTTCCAAGGAATCCCTTTTCAAATAAAAGAGGGCTTTTTTCACAGACATAACATGTTTCATTTCATTATACTATGACTATTACAATTCAGACAATCTTGAATGTTAAATAAAAAAAAAAGTTCAGTTAAATACCATTAAAAATATGATTGATACAAATTTCACTATTGTTTGATAAAATTCAAAATTAATTAACATAAAACATTTCAAGAACCCTAGGGATCTCCACAGAGAATTAATTCCATATAAAATTAATTTCCAATGTTTTTAATTTTTCAAAAAACTAAAGTCGAGTGAAAAATCAAAACAAATAACAATAAAATACTGGTCCCTAAAACTCCTCATTCCATTGATAAAAAAAAGTAACCTAAATCATTGTTAAAATTTAAAATACAATGCTTAAGGTAATACTTGACTATATAAATAAACCCCTAACATTTATATATATATATAATATTTCATTAAATATAAATCTTTTTTTTACAGTGGTGGAGCGTTTGTATTAAAAGACAGAGTAAGAGCTAGATTGGGCGAATATGATTTCAAGAAAAAAGATGATGCAGGATCTAATGATTATGAAATAGCTAACATTATTGTACATGAAGATTATGATGAGCCTACACATGAAAACGATGTGGCCATTATTGTTTTAGCACGTCCAGCACGTTACAACATATATGTACAACCTGCCTGTATGCCGACTCCAGGTGAAGATTATGATAACAGAACAGCAGTTGTTGTAGGTGAGCCAAGCAAATATTAATTGTACATAAATATTATATACATTTAAGGTTTAATTTATATTCATTTTACACAATTCAATATAGAAATGGTGACTAAAGAAACACATTTTTAAGTATTAAAGAAACTAATATTAAATAAACATATGAATAAACACTTACCTTTCATATTTCCACAGCTGTTTTTTATAATACTGCAATTTGAGTTCACACATTTTAGCCAAACACTGGAGTAATATTTTAAGTAATGTCATCAAACAGACCATCAACCCTAAAACAAAATAGATACAAAACTATACAATTATGGTTACAGTTTTACAGCTTCTATTGAAAGTGAAATATTATTTGAAATATTGTCTCTGAAAGTAATTGGTATTTAGGAAAAGATAAATTAATTTTGATACCAACAATTGAATTATATTACAACTTAATCAGATAATCACTACCTGGTCAACTGTTGCCATCAAATTTACATTAACCAATAATGGGTTGTTGAAAATTATATTATGAGGAATCACACAGGGAGGTTTCTTTCAAGTTAGGTAGACAAGTGTAAAATAAATTTATTTGGTTTTTACCTACACAATATTTATTTACATAGTTTTTACTTTAGTTTTACTTTTCCATCTATGTATAGTTATACTGTAGAGCAGGGATTCTTAAACTATGGTCTGCAGACCCCTAGGGGGGTCTGCATAGCCATTACTGGGAGTCTGCAAAAACATTCCCCAACTTTCTGCTTTTATTCAAATAACTCATTTAATAAAAATCCAACATGCTCAAGACTTTTTGTATTTGTTGCATTGAAATATTTCACCATAGAAATTTATATGAAGACATATATGTTGGCGTGGTTTTTTCTTGATGGTTAAGAATTTGAAAAAATTACAAAAATAAATAAATTGCAGGCAATAGATCTATTTCAGAAGCAGTTGCAGAAATCACTGATTGCGTAACGTACTTATAGTAAAGTCACTGCTTCTATTTTACATGAATGATGATTCTAATTTATGTTAACCAGATTGTTGTAACAACAACAACTTTACAATTTGTGATACTGGAGTATGGTCAGAAGATTTTGTTAAAACAATAATAATATGATATCTAAAAACATTAAAAACAAAAAAATGTGAAAAACATAGAATTATCATCTTAATACCATATGCTGAAAGTTATGAACAGAAGGTTGATCACAGAAGTAAAGGAGAATGCTAGAGAAGAACAGTTTGGATTCAGAAAAGGAAAAAGAACAAGAGAAGTTGTAGGATTGATAGAATGGCTGGAGAGATGTCTAGGTGGAGGAAGAGGATTGAGTTTGTGTTTTGTAGATATGGAAAAGGCATTCAACAGAGTACAGTGGAAAAAGTTATTTGGGATTTTGAAAGAAAAAAGAATTGATGAGAAAGATAGGAGATTGATCAGAGAATTGTATATGAAGCAATAAGCAGCTATGAAAAATGAGATTCTCAAAAAATGGTTAGAATTAGGCAGAGGAATAAGACAAAGGTGCTGTTTATCATAAACACTGTTCATCCTTTATGTCAAGCAAATGTTGAAAGAAATATTGGATGGCAAAAAAAAGAACAAGAATAGGTCAAAAAATATAAATTGTGTCAGATTTGCTGACTGTAGCTAAAGACATTCAGACATTACAAGGAATGATAAAAGTATTGGAAGTAGGGGAAGAAAATAAATGTGAGGAAAACAAAAGTTATGAAGGTGAATGAGGAAAGATCTGGATGTTGTAACAGCAGAAAAAAAAGAACAGAAAAAAATTGAACAAGGAGTAAGATATAAATATCTTGGGACAGTACTGGTTGAAGATTTGATCAGTAAAGAAGAGACTAAGATGAGAATTGCAATGATAAAGAAAGACTTTTATAGAAAGAAAAACCTATTATGCAGTAACGTGGTTCTGAACCTGAGGAAGAGATTGGTAAAACGCTATGTTTGGAATATACGTTTATACAGTAGTAGAACATGAATACTGGAGAAAAAGGAAAAAGATAAGATTGAGGCTTTTGAGATGTGGGTCTAGAGGAAGATGGAGAAGATAAAATGGGTGGGCAGAGTAACATAGAAGTATTAAGAAGAATAAATGAACATAGAACAACATTAAAAGAAACTGGAACAGGCATATAATAATTACGGGAAAAGAAATAATGAAGAAAGTTCTTGAAGGCTCTGTTGAAGGTGAAAAACGAAGAGGAAGAAATAAGCTGAAGTTAATAACCAACATAAAGGGTAATAAAGATTATGATGAGATGAAAAGAAAGGCATGGAACAGAAACACATGGAAACAACAGTGGTTCCAGCGACTTGCCAACAGGCAGAACACCAAATGATGAAGATTGCTTATTTTAATGTACAAGTAGAAAATCGATGGAGGTCAACAAGCTACATCCTTGTCTCACTTTTACTGATGCTTAAAACAAATTATTTAACAAAAAATTAGATTATATATTTCATTTTAGCATTTACTTGTTATTGCATCTGACAACTGTTTAGCAATGAATTGCTTATAAACATAAAGAAATATGAAGAAAGATTTTAAATCGTTATTAATATACAGTAAATCATTTTATCAAGTATCATTTACAGAACTGTAACAGTATACTATTTTAGGAGAACAAGGTATAAATTATTAGAACTCTATTGAATTGATTGAGAATGTCAGTATTCAAAAATAGAGAAACAAAAATAAGAAAACAGGGAAATTTTTAATTAAATTATTTAATGTTGATTAGATTTAAATTATGTAAAACATTTCCCGTAGTAAACAAATGTAGCCCTTGCACAATTATCCTATGTCCAGATAAACAAATTAGTTTTTGTGATTTTCAGCAGTTTTTCTGGAAAATTCCAGAGTATTGACCGTTTAAAAATAAGGGGATTTGAAAATTATTTATAACCTTTTTTCAGCATGTAAAATAAATTATATTCAGCTCAAATTACTCATTAATTTAATAATTACAATGACAAAATTTTAATATAATTTATGTTTTTAATTTCAGGATGGGGAATGATAGAATTTGCAGGACCAACAAGTTCAGTGTTGAGAGAGGTAAGAGTACCAGTTTGGGAACATGCTTCTTGTGCAAACAATTATTTACAGACAATATTTACTACAAATGTATGCGCTGCTTCCTATGAAGGAGGAAAAGATTCATGTCAGGTAAGATACTTATGTAAAATATCTGTCATAACTGCATTTTTTGAATTTATTTTAAAAAAAAAGCTAAAATAAGAATCTAATCATAAATCGTAAAATGTATTTCTTCATATTCTATAGATTTCATCATACACAAAAGATACTAGAGATAACAGATTGAAATTGGAAGAATTTAAAATATGGATAAATACTGACGTCTAAACTTTATTTTATGAAGCAGTTCCTATTAATAGTTAAGATTAATGAAATCAGATAAAATTTTAAGTCAAATGAGTCACAGCATTTTGTTGAAAAGTATAAGAAAAATTACAAAATATCAATCAATAAGAAAATTGTACAAAAATCGCATAATATTAGAGTAAAAAATCACAGGCAGCCTGTTGTGAAAAATTTTGATCACAGCAAGATCATGATAGCAATCCTTTTAATTACACTCATAGACAAAAAAAATTTTTTGTTTCTCTAAGTACAAACCATTTCTTGAATTGCTTTTTTATGTACATGGCAGATCTGTAAATACAATTTTCTATCACTCTTAGTTTTAAATAAATTACACTTAAAAAAAAAATTAAGGGAAAATAACGTTAAAATTTATAATTTTGCATGGCCATACCTTTGTTAGAATGATTTTGCTAATGCTTTTCTTTTATAAATAGCCTCAGGCACATCCGAATTAATGTCTAACAGTAATCAGCTAGCATGTTGGTATTCCATTTACCTTTATAGAGGCTTTCCATCAGCGAAATGTCTTGGTGGAAACATTTACAGTGTTTGTAGTCACTTACGTCTCCAAGGTTGTCCAGGAAAATATTCAGATGTGAGTGAAAGAAATGTATTTTCAAAGGCATATTAATCCCATAGCTCTGTGTGAAGTAAGAAGTTGATTAACACTATCATGGTAATTGTGGATTTTTGTTTGCCAAGAAAATTTTTGCAAACGTCTTTAAATTAAGTCCAAGCTGTACTTTCTACATTATTTAACATTGAGTTAAATACATCAATTTATTTTTTCGAGAACATCATATTGTATATCTCTTTCAAATCAATGCCATAAGCATTTGGTATCGAAGGATATTTGTTAATTAAGTAATAAATATTACTTAATTCTTAATTTTATTAGAGGTTAATAATCTCTATATAAATATAGAGGTTAAAAGTGGTTCTACAACACGATTTTGTAGTAGAACCGCTTTTAAACTCTACTTGGACGAATCTATGAAAATGCGCCAGTCTTCAGATTTATGAACTTGTCCTAAGTGCATCGTAAGCTCATCAATATTTGTGCAATAAACCAAATTATTTTCTTCAATGAAGTATAAAAAAGTTCTTTTTGTCAGCTTTGAAAGCCAGGAATTTTTGTAATTTTTTGAAGTAAATTCCATTCTTGTAGTCATGATCTTTAAAGTTCAGATTGATTTTTTGATAAATTTAAATCCCTAACCAAGTCATTTAATTTACCTTGTGATATAAGATGTGGCTTATTGGATGATAATTCAAAATCAAAACAACTGTTGTCTTCTTCAGTAGTGTCTGATTCATCATCACTATTTTCAAAACAAACATTCACCAATGGCTCAGGTACTGGAATAATTTCACTGTGAGATACAGGTCTGATTGCAAATTGTAATGAAGGATATTTTACAGTATGTTTATATTTTTTAGAAATTCCAGACTCACTTGTTAAACAAAAGTAACAAACAGTAACAAACATGACCTTTAGTTCACGCTAAACCATAGATTCACTAAATGGCAAAGCCTTCAACGTACCTTTCAGCCATCCTCTTAAATATACATTATAATATACAATTAATGTATACTATATGAGGAGCCCATGTCTTATCCTAATCACCAATTTTACACTGACAGTACAAATGATATGCTTTTTTAATTAAAGGTGTAATGTTGTTTCTATTTTGATTTTACAATTAATTCACCACATACATAACAAAAGGCATCCACATCATTTACACAATTTTGAGGTATTATGAGTACTGCACTGTTAACAAACTTAAGACAGCAATAAGACTGAACAAAATTAATTTATTCCTAAATCCAGCGCTTAATACAAACAACACAGTTGTATTTTCAGCTACACATTTTGACCTGCACAGACATGATTAATCTTTTGTCCATGAAGGCTCACTGTTCAGTGTTACATATGATGTCTTAATATGTGATTATGATATGATTTAATTCTTTGTCTAGTATTATTTATTTATAGTTTATAAATTATATTAACAGAGTTAAACAATAAAAAATGAGCTAACAAAATACAATAAAGGAGCTTAAAATGCTATCTATACATTGAAAAATGAAAAAATTCCTTTACTTAAAATTTTTTTTAAATTGTGAGCGATAGAGATTCTGAGTTCATATTTGTCTTCATCATCAAAAAACAGATTAAAATCATGTATTGCACATTAGGAAACAAAAATTATGTTTATCAGTGTTATCAAAGCATGGTTCATCGTGAGTATACCCCTCAAAGGCATACTGTCAGCTATCAATAGAACATAAATGTTCATCAGCTAAGAGGTGCTTTTTGAAATACAAGTGACTGCAGCCTTGGGAAAATGGTGATTGGAAAATTCATCTTAAACAAATTTGGGATCAAACAACTTCAGCAGGCTCTTACGCAACAGATATGGCTCCCTGCAATATTTGGCTGTTTCCTAAGCTTAAAATTCCACGTAAAGAAAAGAAATTTGATGGGAAAGAAACTATCAAAATAAATGTGACAAGAGAACTTATGGCTCTCATTAAAAATAACTGAAAACACTTCAACAGGAGAAACATAGCTGAGATAAGTGAATTATTTCAGAAGGAGCCTACTATGAAGAGGACAAGTCGCTGAACTAAATAGTATAAGTATTTTTGTTTTTATGAACCAAAGTTGGATACTTTTGATCATACTTTGTGTATATAATATCAACAAAAAAAAATGTATATATAAATATTTGGAATAGAATTGATTATGTTTTATTTTATTCCAGGGTGATTCAGGTGGACCTCTTGTAGTACAAAGGCAAGATGGCAGGTGGGAAATAATTGGAATTGTGTCATGGGGTGTTCAGTGTGGTTTAAAAGGAAAACCTGGAATATATGCTCAAGTCAATAAATACTACGACTGGTTTAATGAAAAATTAAATTGATTACTCTATTATCATTTTATTTATAATTTTATTAAATTTACTTTTACTTTTTTTTAACTATTTTTTGTACATATTTACAAAAATTAATAAAATATAAATTTTAATTACATATTTTTAGCATATGTAAATCCTGTCTTTTTTCCTATCCTGAATTTTCAGTGAATTGCAGTTATATTCATTTATTTACTCGCATCATAATCAAATAACAATCCAATATTCTAAATTTTTATAGAATATTGTAAAATTAAATAAATTCATATTAAACTACAGAGATCACCATTGATAAAAAATGCTTTATTTTCCAGTAATATACTTTTTAATCCACTTCAACAAATTAAAATTTTGGCATTGGGAATGTAAAAACAAAATGATGAAGTCACCTTCAATGAATCGAATGAGATGAGAATCGATGAGTTGGTTTATAGTTGGCCACAACTTTATGCGTACACTGATTCTACAGGTCTAATCATCCTTAGTACAATGAAGGACCAGGCAGTATCAGATTTGCACCCTGTCAATAATGGCAGATTCCTAGCAGAATCAGATTTGCACAGAACCAATAATGGGGAAGAACAGACCAATGACGACAAAATCAGATGGGAGTAAGAAAAACTATCAAATGGTAGGTGAGGTAATTTAATGTCATGTCCAGGATCTTTAATTGAACTTTGCGATTGAATTAAGTATAAAACACAAAGTGTGTCTAATAAATAATAAGACTGATACAATAATTTTTCCTTTATATTATAATTTTAATGGTTGTCCCTTTCATATATAGTGCCCATTAACAATTCCATATCAAACCAGTCTTGTTTTCTACTGGGCAATAGAGTAGAATAGTTTCTTCCAGCTGTATTAACAGATCGGCCATTTTCTTCTTTACTGCATCAATTGTCTCAAAAAATGTTCCTCTAACCACAGATTTTGCAAATATAGTGAATGTTCAATTTACTAATATGTTTGTTGGCCAAAAACTGCTTCACAGAGAGTATTATTTGGGCATCACATTGTCCTGATGAAGAATAAAACAATTTTACCAGTATTTTTTTTTTTACTCTTTCTCACAGCTTTGTCAAAACTTTCTTATAATAATGCCAGTCATTGATGTACTTCTGGAACTTATACTAAAATTACAATCTTAACATAAATAATGACCATGGCTTTCAATTCAGGTTCACTTTGACAAGCTTTTGTCATTCTTACTGATGATGGCATATTTCAGTGCATTAATTACCATTTCATCTAAGGATCATGCTGGAAGATCCAGGCTGCAGTATAAGTGATGAATTTCTTTTAAGAAAAGTTGGAGTTGGCATCAAGTTGTTTTGAATGTCAGTGCAAGTTTCTTGGTGGCATTCTTTTTTTCTGGTTTGAGGATCCTAGGGACCATCTTCTTGGCAAAAATATTTTTTGTGTTGAAATCTTCCAAAACTTTCCACACAGTATCTTTGTCAGTGTTTAAAGCTTCAGTTATCTTTTGGATATCCAAGTAGGCAGTCTTCTCTAACAATCTGGCTAATTTTTGCTATATTTTCTTAATTTGTTTTAACTGGAAAGTCATTCAGGTCATCCTTCATCTACCATATTCTGACATCCTTCACTGAATTATCTGTGCTGCTCAAACTCATGTGTATGAGACATACAGTGTTCCCCATAAATTTCAGCAATATTTGAAAATATTCTATTGGAGTTTTGTTCAATTTTATTGGAAATTTCAAACTTTAAGTTTATTGGAAACATCACTGAACTTTTTAACTTAACATCATTCCAGAACATATGAGAAAATAATTGTATAAAATGATGCCTCACAACCAACTGAATGGTAGAGATCGATTTTTGTAATATCTATCCTCTTTTTATGTAATAGACACACCCCACACAAATTTTCTGTAGGGGATGATTTTGCACAAATACAATTAGTGGAACTGAAATCGATAAGTGAAGGCCTGTACAAGTAAAACAAAAAAAAATAAAAAATGTATAAATTAGAATTATTATAATTATTAAGCAACTCTTTATATCTTACAATTTTCTACTGCAAAAATAGTGAGAAAAAAAACAAACAAAATATGGTATATAATAAATTTGATGGATGTCTAATATAATTATTAGTTACGATATATATCTTTCCTGATATTTCTATAGAAATTAAAACTTAATCCTTTCTCCACAAATAATTAAAAACTAGTATCATTATATATTTAAATTCTATTCAAATAGTTTCTTTAATTTATTGAGTTACCAAGAATAAAACTCTAGTAACTCATATGAAGTAAAATTGATTGAAAGTTAAAAAGGCGTAATTGATCAAAACCAAAGGTCCAAATCTATCCACAATTTTAACAATACAGGACTTCCTTTTTTTCCTAACAGTATGACTGAATCTATAATTATGACTTTATGATAATTTATCATAATACAATAAATTTAAATATAATATATTTATGATAATTTATCATAATTATGATAATATGACTAAATCTATACTTATATAAATTTATCTATACTTATCCCTGTCACAACTCATGATGAATCAGAATCAAATAATCATCAATTGCTGTTTTATTGGCTGTAAAAATATATAGTGATTCAGATTGCATCATTACTAGATGGGAAAATGGACCTGCTCTTTAACTAGCATATAAAGGAGAAATTACATAAATTAAGTATAATTTATTAAGCAAAAAGAAAAAGAGGACGTGGAATGGGATAACTGATCAGTGAGATGTGAACTATGGGAGGGGACAGCCCTCTGTGGAGCCGCATTCCGTCCCTTCTGGGGATGGGCTACGGTGAGGAAGCACGGTTAATCCTCTGCCCCCTGGTTCTTTGGACCCAAGGATCGAATGGGAATGGCTGTTCGATGGGATATGGAGAATGGCTGTTGATGTAGATGAACGACCGTGAAGAGAGTTGATCAGTAGGAAGATCAAGCCCCCTTGAGACTGAGTTATGCTTAGTTGCAGGTCTGGTCTCACAGGGCGGGGAAGAGCGACAATGAAAAGAGAGAGAAAAAAAAGGTATAATTTTGATTAATAAAAAAAGGTATAATTTTAATTAATTTTGATGTGAACTCTACAAATGGAATTGACATTTTGTTTGGGTAGCAGTTCATAAAAGTTATCTGAAAAAGAAATCACATTCAAAACCTGAAAAAATATTTAATAGAAAAATAATTTTATTTAAGTTTTGTTTTAATTCTTGTCCCCCTAAAATCTTTTATTAAAATATATCCCAAACAATAAATCACAAAGAGCTGTTCCACTATCGTAGGAGATGGGGTAAGAACTTCTATCTGAAATTACAAATCAAAAAAATTAAAAATTCTATTTTCTGAAACTTCCATCAATTGAACTTTTTTTTTTACTAAAATACGAGTACATTCTCATCAAATAAATTATAAAACAAAAAAACCAGTCTTACTAAAAGAAGGATGGAACTACAGTTCAGAATGAAGAATGAAATTAAGTGTAATAGTTTTTATTTTTTCCCTATTAAATTTTTCTTTTGTTTTTATACATCCTGAACGAGAGTAATAACCTAAGATGCAACAGAGAGCTAAGATTTATAACACAGAAACTGCTGAGCTTAAAATAAGTTCATTTGAAAATTTCATTAAAAGTGATAAATTTAAAGTGTTTTACCAATCCTGTACATCACAAAAATACATAATATGAGATATGAAAATCCATACAAATTGAAATTTTTGACTTTTACTTTAATTTTAAACAAAATCAAATTTTTTTTTAGTAATTTGCATATTTAACTCTTTATAAAATATTTTATATATATATATATAAACTGTTCTCAGAGTATCAATATACGAGTAAATAGTACCACCGTATATTGAATATTCAATATAAATTTTGCCGGCCTCCATGGCCAAGTGGTAGCGTCTCGTCCTTTCATCCAGAGGTCCCGGGTTCGAATCCCAGTCAGGCATGGAATTTTTTACACACCCTACAATTCATTCATCTTTATCCTCTGATGTTATGCTTAATTGTGGTTCCGGAGGTTAAACAAAAAAAGAATATATATATATAAATTTAAACAGGTGACTATAAACATAGTTTTTATTTGTTGAAAATAATTTTTTTTTTCAACCGGATTTAAATGAAATGGAGAACTGGACAGGTGAACAGTACACATTTATGAATAAAGTATTTTATAAAAATGGCAATAGTTTTCCTGCTGCACAACATTCAGTTCATTACCACTTCAATATCAGCAGAATAGTACCATATTTAATCAGTTGGGCATGAATTAAATGATGCTGATAATGTTAATCATATGATTTTTCGTCACCAACTGTTGAATCTATGAAACCATTAATAAGATTGTAACGATGATCAGATTTCTACTTGGAATGGAACACAAATGTGTGGGTGCATGTGTCTATGTTTGTGTGATTATCGGTTACATATTCCATTTATATTGTTTTTAAGGATTGTGTTTTTAATTGATTGGGATTGCGTTCCAATCTTTTTTTTGATCGTAGCTTTCATAATAAATTCCTAGGTGGAGTTATACCTTGGAAGATTAATCAGATATTTTCATCCTTCTTCTGATGCAAATTTTTTTACTCTGCTGAAATCCTTCGGTCCAGCAGAAAAAAAGTAACTAGTCTCGGTAGGTCTTGAACCTGGTCGTCCGATTGGGAAGGAAACTGATGTGTTAGGCTGTCCGGCATCGGTGTCCCCTGATTCTCCTTACTTGAATAAACAAGATTCCTCTATCTGTAATAGAACGCATCAACAACCATTGCCCAGTACTGAAGTCACAATAAGATATATAATAGATCCTCTGATATAATGAGTCCATTTTACAGGAAACTTTTACTGGAAATCATGTAACCATCATCCCAAAGTGATATCTACAAATGATTGTTGAAATTATCTCCTCAAATAGTGGGAAACATAAAATCGACCTAGATATGTTATTTTCCACAGGATGGAGGGTCCGTTTATGCAATTTTTTGTAATGTATGCAAAGCTGTATGAAATTAAAAGATTGTTTTCAAACAACCTTATCTCCAGATACAGTGAACTACATATGTTAGAATATCACGTTTTTATGTTGTTTTCTGTTGTTTTTCTACAGCTGTCTTAAATTTATTTTCCGGACAATTTTTTGTAGAAACGTGTTTTTTTTTTACTTTCACACCAATATACAGAAAATAAAAATTACACGAACGTATTGCTTTATACATTTTACGCAGAAAAGATTGTCGACTGTAACAAATTTAATTATTTTTTTTCTAGCGTTTCTTCTTGACGATAGAATAACTCAGCAAATTCACCCCTCTATCCCTATACTATATACCGTTTGATATATTATATGTACGCCTACAGGTTAATTTTAAATGCCCCCGCCAACAAATAACAGCGTGAATGCTGGGAGTGAAGTAGGCGTAGTACGCTATCTAGAAGTGAAGTTCTGAAGTAATCGGTAAAATATTCAGCTTACCGGCCAAAAGAATCATTCGTATTTAAAGATGACCATCAACCGGTTGTTCGGAAGTACTTCTCTATTTCTGTTAATTTGTATTCCTCTAGCAGTTCTTTCATACTCGCAGAAAAAATATGAATACAAATACGGTAAGTACTAAAATAATCACATTTATTTATTTTTATTAGCAATAACAGTAATTAAATATTATTAACATTAAAATAAATGACTTAGTGTAATTATTACATCTATTCGATGATTTATTTTCTTTTCTTTTTTTTTCCTTTTTTTTAATTAAAAAATAGCAAGGTTAAATGTTTAATTGTTTCCGATACAAAATGTATTTATAATTACACTTCATTCATGACTTGTTAACAAAAAGAACACAGTAGTGAATCTCATTTTACTAGTTCATTTACGAAACTGCCGGTTAATATAATACGCTAGAATAAAGAAATCATATTTTTTTAAAATAACTATGTTAAATTGGAATGACTCGTTACGATTAAAATAGGAATTAGAAAGAGGCATAAAGAGGGAAAGAAAAAAATAAATATTCTAAAATCCCTTTTATCTATTACCTTAAACAAAAATATTAACCCGAAAAAATTCGGGTTTGAATCGCGATTAAAAATGGCATTTTTCATTTCCATTTCAATATTTCCATTCCAAAATTTCCATTTCAATATTCCCACATAAAAAAGCTTTGAGCTTTCGTCGTGATTTAATTTATCAAGAAAAAGAAAATGAAACGGCAAAAAACTCAATTCACATTCAATCGTAAATTTTTTATTCCTATCGAAACATAATAGTATATAGTGTAGATAATGTTAGGAATCAGCAAATGTTGTACTATTCCACGAATAAAAAACATAATTTGTCCCTTCTCCAATGAGGAAAAAACGTGGTAAACCTTGATTAGAGAATCGTGTCACAAAATATATACGTCTTTTTATTAAAAAAAAAGATAATTTTTTTTTTTAATTCACATTATTAATTGAAATAGAATATAGAAATAGAATAAATAATAAACTACATTTTTTATTAGAAAATTATATAAGTATTGTATTATTTTATATTATACTATTTAATATATTAGTATTATTATAACATTTTATAAAATAAATTATAATAAAAAAAAAAAAAGAAAAAGAAAAACATTAAAAAATTACAAAATAAATATTATTTTAGAAAGCTTAATGACAATTATTTGTACACGTTAAATGGAGATGCAGAAAACTTAAAGTTTTTTTTTTAATTAGTACTATTTAAAAGCTCACGAAAAAAGTTCCTGAAAATGAAAATTATTTTATTTTAAATAGATTGATTAGAAAGCTCGTTTTTGTAAGTTGAAGTATTGTTCTGAGGTACAAGAAATCATTTCTGTTGTCTGGTTTGATAAAAATGTATGTATATAAATATATTATTTACTGTTTATAAAGTATGACAAACCCTTAAATAATTTTCAACCGTTAAATGTAGATAAAATAAATTTTTCAAATGTTCCCAACTCAAAACTACTTATTTTTCTATATGAGACCAAACACCTCCCAAAGCGTCGATGGGTGCAAATACAACAATTCTTTAATAGAAAGAGTAGGTACATACATAATTTGGGTATTAAATAAAAAAAAAAAAAATTGGATTCAGGAATTCACATCACTCACTTTCACATCATTTTACAGGATGTAAAATGATTTTCTACAGCTAGTTTCAAAAATGACATATAATACATTCCAATTAGCAATTTCATACCGAAAAATACATCGTTTCAAGGTAGAAGAGTATTTTTTTGTTAAATCTTTTTTTTTAGTGTTTCACTGCTGAACAGTTATTTAAGAGGTAATGCAGATTACTTTTTAATTAGCCGTGAAAAACATTAAACAGCCGCCATTTTGGTTAGGACTGTTGTAGCACAAAGTTTTTTTTTCTTTTACTTCAAAATTGTTTATCTTCAATTCCCTTTAATGTTGTGCAACACAATCCCACAACAATATTTTAATTAAAATTCTGGAATTGCCCCCAGTTAAAGAGATGGTCTCTTACTGAAACAAAAAATACATTGTTTCGAGGTAGGAGCATTAAACAAGTGTCATTTTTCTATTTTACGGTTAACAAATTCTTAAAGAACTGCCGAATATTTTGACCATAATCTCTCTTTCGCTCTCCTCTCTCTCCCCCTGTGTATGTATGTGTGCATAAATATGTATCTATATTTAAAAAAAAGAGTTGCACATTCATAAATATAAACGCACCATTAAATTAAAATTTTAATTTATTAAACATCGCTCTAATAAACAATTAATAG
>JAAAKQ030034683.1:0-17017 GCA_010016005.3 Zanna intricata
AAATGAAACGACTGGCACTGGATAGGTAATCTTGGAGAGCTGCATCAAACCAGTCAAATGACTGAAGACAAAAAAAAAAAAGTAATGTAATTATTTATATAATCACTATATTCTAAAATTTCTGTAATATTTACATTATTGTATCGTCAAATTATTTAATTAACCATTGCAATATATTATAAATAGATTCCTTAAGTAGTCTTATTAAGTCCTCTTAAATGAATATCGCATATTTTTATCCATTAAGTAGGTATATCTTGTGATTCAAGTACTATTATTATTCACGTGTGAATAATTATTTTTATCTATTTCAGAGTCTATTAAAGAACAATTACATGAAGCGTTTGGTCACCAATTAATTCAGGGCTGTTCCGTTCAACTTGACAGAAGATTTATTGAAGTCGATGAAGAGATGATTTCTACTATTACCGATATCGAAGATGACGACCAAAGCAGTATCGGTTTCCATTGCGCGCTACCGATCGTCGTACACGGAACCGCTTATTCACAGTTGCAAATGATATCGAATAGCAAAGCGGATAAATTGAACGTGCCATCCGTATTTGTTCGACAGAATAGTCTCGATATCGAACCGTTATGTCATCAAGCGGCCGATATTATATGTAAATGTGAACATTATAAATTTTGGTCGTTAAACGATTACGAGACGGAAATAATTAATATTTGCCCATTTAATGGTGATATTTTATTTTTAGTACATATGAGATTAAATGTCGAATCGCTTATTTATCATTTGAAAAAACAATCGAGCGATAAACGAGAATATTACGAATGTCAATGCATATTCATTTGGAATTGCGACGGTAATGAATGCCGATTAGAAGCTTATACTAAATTGACTAGTGCTAATAGCCTTAATTCGTTTTACCGTTACTCTGCATCTTCTACATTTGCGCAACGTGAAGCATCAAAATTGCGTAATAATCCAAACATCGGTCTATTCAGTTATAATTTGAATTTACCCGTACGTAGTCTTGATCACGAACTATATGATGATGAATACAACTTGATCGATACCGTTCATGAAATAAGAGATCAAACGAATTTTATCGTCATTACTTTAGATAATACAGATACGCCTGATAATTCATCGAGACATAATGTTATTGAACTAATGTGATTTAATTTTATTATGTTTTTATAATTAATTATTAAAATAAAATAATTATATGTATCAGTGGTCGATTGAATGTTAAAATGCTTTGAGCGTGAGATTTTTTTATTGTTGTGTGAATGATTTTTATTCTGTGATCAAAATTTATAATTTAAGCATTTATTTTTTGTAAAGTTTTTTTTTTTTCGTACAGGTATTTTTTTTTTTTTTTTTTTTTTTTTTTTTTTTTTTTTTTAGATCACAGAAATCGTTGAATTGCTGTATTTTCTAGATTAAACGTGTAATTTTTTTTTACCGAAATAAACGTGAACAAAGGTAAAATGAGATAACAGGACAGTTTTCTTCCTGTTGTGTTCCAATAAATGGTTCATTGTAACTGTAGTGTTTCTCCATAGTGTAACATACTTTAAAAAAAAATTTTCTTTAATTTAACCCTTTGCCCTTTTTTTGATCTGCATTGCAAGCAAAGTTGATTTTTCCATGCGCTTTCTATATTTTTAGAGATTGCTATTCTAATAGTTCTCTTGTCCTGCATTGCAGCCAACAGTTATTTTACATCGTTAACTCTCTGTATATTGTGACACTGTTATGCCCATTGGCTTTGATCTATGTATGAATCATATTTTAATTGTAATTTATTGCCTTAACTGTAATTTAGGATCGTCTTTTAACTTTTAACTTAGTATATTTATATTTTAATTCTATAAAAAAACTTTAGTGAAAACATAACTGTAAGTGTTTATTGTACAAGGAAAGTAAACGAGGATGGTTTTTAGTCATTAAGACTATTATAATTCATTAGTTTTGAACGTAAGCATATAAAAATTTAGTTTAGTTATTAAATAAGAGATAATTTTGTTTTTTATGACTTAATTGTTAACAAAATACATTTCAATAAACATTTAATTAATTTAATAGCGCTAATCTTATAATCATGGTGAAGTAAGGGTAATTATTTCTCAGTTCATGATTAATGTCTAATGTATGAATAAATATTTTTCAGTTCATATAGTATCGGACTTGTCAATATGTTATTTTTAAATGATGCCATGATGTCACACTTTTTAGAGAAACACAGAAAATGTCTTATAAAATGAATAAAAGCACTATCTCGGTATCTTGGTCGCAATGCTGGCCTAGAGAGTGTTCGATTATAATAACTTTGGCTTGCCATACAGGCTAAGAGAGTTGTGAGGACAGCCTACATAATAATCAGTCAGATCTGTGCACAATACGGCAACGTTCTGCATTACAGGCCAAATTAATTGAGGGACAGATCAGTAAACTTTTTCCTGGGCGCAAAGAGTTAATCTTTTAATTATTGAACTATGGTGTTATTTCTTAAAAATTAGCTATTACTATTTATGTGTTTGTGGTGTTAATTACACATAAAAATCAACTTTTATGTGCCGAATTGAGAATATCTGTTTTTTGTAAACTTTAATCTTTTATTTCTATAGATAATTTGTGGGCCAATTGATAAGTATTATTCTTATGTATATTTTTTATTTTGATGTAAATAATAAGTTATCCGGACTATTTATGTTTTTATAGAAATGTTTTTTATAAATAAATTTAGTTTCCAGAATTACTTTTAAAAAAATAAGATATCTGTATGATACTTTTTAAAATACAGAATTTACACACCGACCTCCTTTATGTTCACTACAATAATAATTTTTCTCCTGAAACTGGAAGTAATTCTTAGAAATAATGAGCAGTTAACTTGTCAGATACATCCTTTGATGATGTATATAATTCCATTGATGTGCATAGAAATAACTTCATGATAACATATCTACAAACATAATTGTTTTTTTTTTTTTTAGAAATAAAATAAAATTGCAGTAAGTCTAATCTTCAAGCAATTCGTAACAGTTACAAAGGTTATCTGTAAAATAAGGTTTCTAAATTTTTTTTTTTTTTTTTTTACAAAGAAAAACATTTGCAATGAATCATATATCATTGGAAAGCCTGAACTTTCTATTTTTCTACATAATTCCCATTGCGATCGATGCATTTTTCTGCATGCAGTGTAGTATTTTGGATAGCATTAGCATTTTCTGTATCATAGGACTCTCCTACCGTGCCGGTCAAGTAGCGTACAACCTCTTCTTTCAACTCCTCATCGGTCCTGAAATTCATTTTATCCAGTTGTAATTTCAAAACAGGAAAGATATGATAATCACTCGGTGCTATGTCCAAGCTGTAAGAGGGGTGTGTGATGTTATCCCATCCAAATTGGTTGATGAGGCCAGTTGTTGCGCGAGCTGTATGGGGACAAGTATGAAAAAGCCCTCCCTACATCAGCATGCTCCTTCTTTTGTTTTGAATTGCATAGCAAAGGTTTTTCAAAGTCTGACAGTAGCGATCAGCATTTGTTGTTGTCCCGATAGGCGTGAACTTGCACAACAATATATCCACTTCCTATTCCAAAACACAGTCATCACTTTGCAGGCAGACAATGTTTGTTTCAACTTTCACAGTTTCAGCGATTGTGAATGCCAGTACTGATAGGACTGTTTTTTAGTCTCTGGTGTTGTTGTATAATGCACCCAGGTTTCGTCGCCAGTGATAATTAAACTGAAGAATTCCTCGCCCTCTTCTGCATAGCAATCAAGTAATTCACATGCCACTCCATCTCGTTGCCGTTGGTGATCTTCAGTGAGCATTCTGGGAACCCACCTTGCACATACCTTTGATAATGCAAATATTCTGTCAAAATCTTGTCAGTAGTAGTCTTATTGACATCAGAGAACAATTCACACTGCTCTCAAATGAGAGCTTGAAGATCGACAGATCTTCAAGCATTACCCTCTCCACTTCTACAATCGTTTCGTCTGAAACTGATGGCCGTCTGGTTTGCTGTTCATCATGGACATCTTTATATCCATTTTTAAACTCTGCATTATTTTCACATATTTTTGATATCCATACTCTTCATTCAATTTACGTTTAACTTCTATAGCGCACAAAAAATTAATCGCAGAACGTAACTCGCACTGGTGCCAGCAGTGAGTGGAAACTCCATTGCGAATGGCTGCCAAAGCAAGACTAAGCATTGCAGAACTTGGGAGTGATAGGGATTTGTAGGCGGGAAGTCAAGCTGCCCCTGCCAGTGTTGCCAGATGTTGCATTAAAGCATTCCTTGCAACTTGGAGACCTTATTTTACAGACAACCCTCGTACCATTATATTCTAAATTAACAACTGTAAAATTATGGATAAAAGCACACAAATCAAATTTATTAAATTTTGGATTTATCATATAGTCAAATTGGTGCTTCATTGGTATGTTTACGGGTGAAGTAAAAGATTAAAAAGTTTTTAAGTGATTTATTTATTTAATTTTACAACAAGCTGATATCTATAACAATTGTCAGTTGATAATATATAACATAGCATTAGAAAAAAATGTTTCATACCTGACCCAAGATAGGTAACCTTGGAACTTCCAGATAAAGGGGAAAAAAATTTCTATCATTTTTCCAAGATGATTTTATTTCATTCGAATAAACTTAAATTTTGAATTATTATAAATAATATCTTGAAAGTACAGCAATGTTTGTGCGATTGTTAAATCTAGTTAAATTTCTTGTATGCATAAAAACACAGCCTTTTAAAATTATAAAACGGCTTTGCTGTTATCTTTTTTTTTTTTATTTAGTCACTGTGATTATTTTAAGTATGCCATTATTGGATATCTCATAATTAGATTTGCTACGAAGAAATCTAAATAGAGGAAGTTTTTTTCGATTTTTAAATGTATTATTATTAAAAATACCATATTGGAATGTTTGAAATATTTTTCCATTGTCTCTGAAATACGGCAAAAATTTTATTAAAAAAAAAAATCTTTTTTTTTACCTCCAGAATCTTGTTTAAGGTATATCATCAGAGGATGAGATAAATGAATTGTAGCTTGTGTGAAAAATATCATACCTGGCCGGGATTCGAACCCGGGACCTCCGGGATAATACTCTTTAAATGGTAACTCAAATTTTTTATACTATTTCTGAATGAAAAAAATAATATTATCGCATTTTCCCTAAAATTCAGCTGTTTAGGGGCTACACACCTCATCCCTCTTGATGTATTTAGCAATAATATTATGTAACATTGTGTAATACAGATTTTTTGAAAAAGTGAGTTATCTAGATTTTAACAGATGGTTGTAAATTTTATTTGTCTATATTTTTTAAAAAAAGAAATATTATTTTTTCTTAATTATAATGAAAAATAATTTTTCAATTTTTTTTTAACCCTTTGCACTGTTTTGCCCTTCAGTGCAAGATGACTTCCCTTTGCGCTCTCCAAATTTTAGAGGTCGCTGCCCTGATATCTCTATTATCCTGCACTGCAGGCCACGATTACTTACCTCATTGACTCTCTGTATAGTGTGACACTGATGTGTCCGTCAGATTTGATTTATTTGTGCATCATATACACATGTGATGTTAAATTCCTATTCAGATGTACAATTTATTTTAATCGTAATTTATTGTATTAACTGTAATTTAGGATCATGTTTTAACTTAGTATTTATATTTTAATTATGTAAACAAATTACTCCATAGCTATATATTATATGTTATATATAATAAAATTGTTAACAAAATACATTTCAATAAACAATTAATTTAATAGTACTAATCTTATCTTCATAATGAAACAGGAATATTATTTCTTAGTTCATGAATAATATCTAACATATGAATAAATTTTATCGCTATATATAGTATCAAATTTGATGTTATTTTTAAACAAGGCCGCACTTAATAGAAACACAGAAAATTTTGTATAAAATAAATGAAAGATTTATCTCTCTAAAGCTGTAATGTTGGCCTAGACAATTGTGATTACACCTATGTAATAATCAAACACGTTGACATTCTGCATTGCAGGCTAAAAGAGTTGAGGGACAGATTAGTAAAAAACTTTTTAGGGCGCAAAGGGTTAAAATTAATAACTTTTTATCATTTTTTGTATTCTCTAGAATTATGAGATCATTATAGAATATGGGACAGTTGGTTTTAAGTTGTAAATTTTTTTTTATTTTGAAGAAAAAAAGTGTATAGTATTTAAAAGTTAACAAAAAATAATGAATTATTAAGAAATTACAATGGTTATAAACAATATAATTATAAAATTAACTTGAATACAGTTAATTGTCAATCGGTGATGAGGTGTGGCTCGGGAATGCTTTGTTGTATTCATTGTGTATTATTAAGTGTTGTATTTGAAATTTTTTTTATACTTGGGAGACTTCCTTTTAAATCATTCCAATAAGGTATTTTTAAAATGCTCAAAAATTATTCTTTGAAGTTTTTCTAGTTTGTGAGATCCCAATGATGGGACAATTGAAATGTACACCTTATATATATATATGTGTGTGTATGATTTTTTTATATTATTTTTAATGAAAGGAGAGCCTGTGTATTTTTTTATTGTGCGTTCAGCTCATTATTATCTAATGTATATTTATAAATGATTGTAATTTATTTGCCAAATAATGGCAATATATAAGTAGAATAATTAATTATATCTCAGTCCTGTTGTTCCTTATTGTTAGTTGTAATTATATAACATAATATTTATCTGAAGGATTGCATTACTGTTTTTAAAAATGTGCTGTAATTTTTTTTGTTATCGGTTATAATTATTATTTTTTTGTTCATTTATGAATTACTTTTGTGTTATTTTAATATTAAGTTGTGCCAATATATTTTTATTTTTTTCTTATTGCAGTAAAACTCTAATTATGCGAAAGATTCAGGGTTAATTTAAGGATTTTTTTTTTTCTAGATTTTAAAAATCATTGGAACTTATTTCTATTATATCATTAAATATTTTTTTTTTTTAAATTATACTGCATAGTCAGCGTCTGCTGTAGCAGTTACATTGCCCCGGACAAAAAGACAAATCGCCGCCCCTTAACAATATATATATTATGTAAATTAAGGTTCTCAGAGTTGTCATTTGTTTTGGTACAGCTCTGGGTATAATTTTTTAATGTGTTAAAAAATTACCATTCGGCTTCCTTTTCCAGCCTTCTTCTTTTTTTTTTGTACTGGTAACCAGATGGTTTTCTTTGATCGTCAGATATTCTGGAAGAGGCACGCACATAACTCAAATTAAATAAATATATAAAAGTAAATAAATAAAGATTTATCCTTGTTTCCAAATAAGCTAAAGCCGTAATTAACATGAACTTCAAAATTACATTAGGTCAGTCGACAAAAAATATTTATGCGCTACACAAAATTATTTTTCGTATCCTGTGAACATAAAGAATGTCCAGTGTTATTATATATGTACTTTATAATAACAGATATTTCAGCAAATCATAAATATTCATTAAAAACAATTTTATAATTCGTGATTTTGAGATTTTATTCGGTTCAATTATTCAAATATATTATTATAAAACGCGTTTTATCGAAGCAATGAACTTAATAAACGTCTTATATTGTCAATCCAGACAATTATTTTCATAAACGAAAATATAAGTAATTATATACCTATAGAATACATTCAAATTTGATACAATATTTTATCGATTCAATAAAAAGCCTTTTTTGATAAAAGAAATATTTAATTTAAAAACGCTTTCATTGTTTCGATTCGATAATCGACGTACAATAAACTAGTATCTATCAAAATAACAGTTTAATTATAGATGTACTTACCTTGAAAAATTAAAAATCGCACTGAAGTAAATTTTATGAACTTCCACTTGTTATCGCTACCAACGTAATAGCAAGAATAACCCTGTTATGTAATGAAACCGCTCTTTTATAATTAAGGGTAATAAGCAAATGTATGCATGTTCAAACACTAGTTGAAGCAGCGTTCTGCTTGCATACTAATGCTGTTCTGTTCATGCATGTTAAAACAAGTTCATCCCTTAATAAATTCCACGTTATTTTTTTTCAATAATAGTGTAAATATTTTTAGCTTTTAGGCGGAAACAATATAAATATTTTATGCGCTATAAATTTTTAGCAAATAAAAAAAATCAATATGTGAAATTTTCTATTAATTGGATATCTAACACATCAATATTTTTTTCACACTTACAGCCAAAATGGTGCTCCGGATAAATGTCTGGCTTGTCCTTTACTAGAGCCAGACGCTGAGTATATTGCTGTTTGTTCAGTATTTTAAGATTATCCCTTACCATTTCAATATCAGAATATTTTAGATATATAAATGGTTGTTCCTTATAATGAAGATGCCGTTTCAAATGCGTCATAGTTTATGAAGCAATGCATAACAGAAAGTTTTTATCAAAATGAAGAAATATTCTCAACCTCTTCAATAAATTTCAGTATCCTTTGTAGAAAGTTTCAGTCGGTCTCATTCTTTTATAAGATTGCCCATTTCAACAAAATGTTTGTTCCATCAGCAAATGTTATTTTAATACATGGCTCTTTATCAAATGCACTGTGATATTCATGCCTAAGAAATTTAATCAATTGAAAGTTAGTAAGCCGTCAAACACATTAAACCTTTCTCTGCAGTGTAATTATGGTACGATTAACAAGATTCATATGACTATTAGCCTTATGCGCTAGATTTATGATTTGTTTAAGATTCAAAAACAAGAGTTTTTCTTCATTTTGACTTTTACTTTGCATTTTATCTTAGCCTTTTTCCAAAATTATGACTGTTTTAAAATGTCACTATTATTTTACTGGCTTACTGTTTACATTGTTAATATATTAATTAAAAATTATTACAAATAAGATGCTTAATTTTATGTTAAAAAACTTGTATTTCATGTATTGATTAGCCATAATTTTATTCATTTAGATAAACATTCGTTCCTGTCTAGTCATAAATATGTACGTGACGTTGTTTGAACAGAAATTATAGTGTATTTTGTACGACTGTTAATATTGACTGCATCAGATTATTTTTTAGTGTTAAAATTTTTAATTTTGCATAATATATTGCATTAAATATAGATATAGCAGAGTTTTCATTACACAGTGTGTCCATAACTTTTAAGACTGTAGATATAGAAGATGCAAAAAAATTAGGAAAAATTTTTTATTCAAAATAGTCTTCATTAGAAGTAATACACATATTGGCACGATCTTTCAGCCTTTTCACACCTTTTAAAAACTTCTCTTTTGAAATACTGTTTAACTTCATTGTCACAGTACCTTTATATCTCATCTATCGATGCAAAACGGGTTCTTTTCAAATCCATCTTTAATTTGGGGGAACAGGAAGTAGTCAGAAGGGACTCAAATCAGGCGGCCGAGCATAGGAATAATTTTTTTTTTTTGCCAAAAATTGAGTGTTAATCAACACAATAAGCGCCGGTCCATTATCATGCAAGAGAAAAAAAGAACGATCTCTCCACAATTTGGATCTAACATGTGCAATTCTTTTGAAAAGGTGATCTTTCACTTGTTGATAGAACGAAGCATTCACAGTAGTATTTTGAGGAACAAATTCTTGGTGGCAATGTCTTTGGAGTTAAAAAAAGACCTAACATTTTCTTAATTTCTGAAAACACAATTTTTTGGTCGCATAAAATTTACACCAACCCACTCAGCACTTCGCCATCGAAAAACAGTAGCATGATACATAACAGATCCACCATAATCCAATTTTAACACATTTGTTATTTTTATTCATCATGATATTATGACCGCGACCACTTTGATACTACCACCACATAAACTGCTTCTGAACATATGCATAGGATCCAATGGATTTGAAACTTCCTATGGTGAGAGAGAAAGGTTGTAGTAATTGGTTTCCAAAATTTCATGAAGATAGCACACTAGTAGTGCCGATTTTATAGTCTCTGTCATAAAATTAATGGAACACACTGTTTATATAAACTTCAAACTTTTTTTTTCTAATAAAAGTACTTTTATAAAAATAAAAAAAAAGGGTCATTTAAAAAGTAAATAATTAATGAAATTTTTTTTTTAAATATCTATAAAATTTAAGTAATTAAAAAATTATACATAGCTGTTCTACAAAATTTCAAAGAACAATTTAAAAAATAAAAGAATACATCCATAATTAAATGTATTTATTTTAATTAGATTTCTTTTATCTATTAAATTAGTTAATCAATTGAATATGTGTTAAATTGTACCATTGAGAAACTCATGCAGGTTGTGTAATAGGCCTTATTTAAATTACTGCTTTGAGGGTTTTTAAAAATACTTTAATTTTAGATGTTGACCTTTCTTTCAGTAGTTTTTAACCCCATATACTAGTGGGGGTTACTTTCATATAATTTAAGATTCTGAATTCAATACTGATAATGGCTGATAGTTTTCTAGTTTTATAACCTCTACATCAACTTAGCATCTCACCTCACCTGTAAGAACCAGAACCCACTCATTCTCATTCTGCAATCGCACACACACACACTCTCCATGCACATATCTCATCCTATGTATGTGTTGATGTGTGCATGTACATGTTTTCTCTACACCAGAGGTTCAACAAATGTGTACCTTATATCTATGAAAATTGTAAGTTTGATAACAAATTTGTGAAAATTCTGTATTGTTTAAAGAATGGCTTTCAACCTCCTTTCTTTTATTGGCGCAAAAAATATTTACTTTGTACAATTTTTTTTATTATAAAATATATGCGTCTTTATATTTTTTCATCACTTTCTTAGTTTTAAGGTATATAAATTAGTTTTACATTTGTTTAAATCATTCATCCTGAAACCATATACAGATTACTCTAATAGTTTTCTCCTTTGTTTTTTTTTTCTAGTTTCTTCATTTGTCTCTTATATTTGGCCCATAAAATCTCAATAGGTCATATAAGTTTATTGGCCAGGCTGGTCTAACAAACTAATACTCCTGAGTTTTTTTTTTTTTTTACCGGTTGTGAAGTGTGATGTTAGGAAGTAAGGTCTTGTTGGACATTTTCCTTTTTTTTATGATTCGGTGGACTAGGTTTCTCTTCTTTCAAGCAGATAAATTTATTGTTTTTAATCTTAGTCCATTGTATTGCTATAAATTGATATTAAGTCATTAAAAAAGTCATGGAAAGTAATGATTTTAGTTTGTTTTTTTATTAATTTAAAAAAATTAGATCCGATGTCTTAATTTATGTGGGTAAAACCAATTGCACTGAATTAAAAAGTGAGGCAAAACTAATAATTTATTCAAAAGTTGTAAAGCTTTGCTCTGAATTAATATATCGCAGAATTAATTGACTTTATAGGAGATTACATAAATGTGAAAATATTCTTTACTTTTTAGATAACCTTTGATAAACAAAGAAAATTATTTGATCAGATAAATAATATCGAAACATATGATTTATTTATACATTTATATAAGGGAATAACTAACTAATAATTTGTTTTTCATGCGTAATGTTAGGTTGGGTTGACATATATTCTTCTAACAAGTTGGCTACAGTATTTTTTTTTTTTTTTTTTTTTTTTTTTGTTTTACAAAAACATACTATGTATGTATGTATTACAAATACATACTATTTTTATGTTTTTTTCATTTCTGTTTCTACTGATAAATTACAGGACACCCATATTAATCAACCGGGTTTGTCTAGTGATGAACTCATGATTGTAAATCAGGGCTGATTTCAAAGTCAAAGAGTTCTAATGTCCAAATCCTTGTAAAGGCAGTTTACTTTTATACGGATTTGAATATTAGATTGTGGATACCGGTGTTCTGTGATGGTTGGATTTCAATTAACCACAGATCTCGGGAATGGTCGACCTGAGACTATACAAGACTACACTTAATTCAATCTTTTAAGGTGGTTCCAGAGGGTAAATAGAAAAAGAAAGAAAGGTTACCAATATCTTGTTAGGTTTTGCCTCTTCTAACAGATTCTTCTTTGCTTCTTCTTTTATATTCAGATGGTGCAGTACTGATCACCCATGTCCAATACAAATTTAATGTTTAGAATTGCTCATTATAATGTAAATAATGTAATGTAATACATGAGGAAAACGCATAAAAAATATTCCTGCCACACAGAAAGAAATCAAGGAGAGAATACAATGCATCACCAGAAATGTTTGTATATATGTAATTTGTATTGCAAACGATATGTCTACAGGGATAACCTGTTTTATGCAGGGTGTTGTAAAGAAAGGAAAGAAATTCAGGATGTGTTTTGCAAGTGAAAATAAAGGAAAAATTCTGACAAACAAGATTGCAAAAATATTTTACTTTTCAGTTATATGAAAAATTTTACCGAAAATTTCTGCTCCAAGTAATAAATGAAGTGATTAGAACTTAAATTAAATCTTTTTGCTCTTTTGGCATGTAATGCAGGTAAAAATGATGTCCCATGCGCTTCCCATATTGTAGAAGATGCTGTCCTTACAGCTCTCTTGTCCTGAATTGTAGGACATAATTACTTGCGTCATTAACTCTGTATATTGTGACACTGTTGTGCCCATCAGCTCCAATTTATTTATGAGTCATATACACAATTGATGTTAAATGCCTATTCAAATGTATAAATTATTTTAATTGTAATTTATCGTATTAATTGTAATTAAGGAATCATCTCTTAACTTAGTATTTCTATTTTAATTTCATAAAAAATTACTTCATAGCTATATATTATGTTACAATTATAAAAATTAGTAATAAAAGCTGCCTAAAACAAGGCATGCAGTGAAAATTGGATATATATTTGTAACAAAAAAAAAAATGTGTAATACAAGTGTGATTTAGAATCATTTTCATAACAATGACTTTATCATCGTACTGTATATAAAAAATATTTTAATATAATTATAAAAATTACAATATGTAGTAAAAAATTTATAAAATGTTGTATATATTTTAATAATACAAAAAAACTGTTTGTGAACACATGATTATAAATATTTATTGTACAAGAAAAGTAAACAGGGTTTGTTTTGAGTTGTTAGACCATTATAATTTTTTCATTCATCAGTTTTGAACCGCAGGCATGTACAAAAATAGTTTAATTATTGAAGAAAAACAATTCTGTTTACTGTGACAAAATAGTTAACATATACATTCAATAAATATTTAATTAATTTAATAGCATATGAATAAATTTTATCGCTACATATACGATGTGTTATTTCTAAATGAGGCTGTGATGTCTCTGCACTTAGAAACACAGAAAATATTATATCAAAAAATTGATGAAAGCTGTACTGCAGTAGCCTGCCATCTATACCAAGAGAGCTGTGAGGACAGCTTATACAGTAATCGATCAGAGCTGTGCGCACTATGGCAATGTACTGCATTGCAGGCCAAAAGAGTTGAGGGACAGAGTAGTAAAATTTTTCTTGGCCGTAAAGGGTTAAGAGATAAAATCGAATTGTTTATGATATTTGACTTGAAAAATTAAATATTTTATATTCCACAACTCTTTATCTATTAACGTTTGAGAAAATTATTCTTAATTAACATAAAAAAAAAATTGATGTTTTAGATTTAATTTAATATAACTTAAGTTATATAGTCCATAAAATTTGTAGAGAATTAATTCTGATAATTGCGTATAAGTAACATTAACTGAATATGAAGAGCAGTATGGGGCAGAAAATAGTGTATTTATTTTTGGTGCTAAACTCAAGGTGAAATTTTTCATAAGCAATAAGTAGAATGAAATATTTCCTATTGATGTTTATTTAAAAGTTTTTTTGTACTTTTCATTTATAGAATATTTCCTAAAGGTCTTTCGCATCTCTTTATGAGACACCTATTTATTTATTTGTATGTTTTATATATATATATATGTTGTTTTTTTTATATCAAATTATTTCTGATTGTGTGGTTTTATATACATATATATGTAATAATTTAGATGTATATTTTTTTAAAATAAATGTTATATATATATATATATACGTATGTATATTGGAAATTTTATTTGTGTAATACTTAAATGTATTTATAATTTGTATATTATGATTTAATTCTGATAATGAAATCATAAAAATATTTTATGTATGTAACATATTTCTTTCTGTATTACATTTTCTTTATACATACATATATATATATATATTAGTTTTTCATTATCATGTTCTTTATATATCCATTGTAATTTGATCATAATGCAGTTGCGACAGAAAAATTGAAGATCAGAAAAATTATTTATGTATACATAAATGTGATTTTGCAGAGGTGTCTGTATTTAGGGTTAAAACAAATGAATTGTGAATGTCTTGCCTGCCTGTAGGTTGCAAATATATATTGATTTTTTTTTTCCAGTATGAACCCCGGGTAGCATCTCGGCCTTTCATCCGGAGGTCCCGGGTTTGAATCCTGGTCAGGCATGGCATTTTTCATACACTCTACAATTGATTCACCTCATCCTCCGAAGATATACCTTAACGGTGGTTCCGGAGGTTAAACAAAAAAAAAAGTATGAACCCCTGTTTTTTATGTAGGCAATTTAAACGGGTTTTTTTCTGGTACACATACCTACAGGCGGTCTCTTCTGTTTAACCTCCTGAACAACTGTAAGTTAATTCAGAGGATGATATGTATCTATATATTAATTCTGAATAAGTATACAAGTTTAATTTTTAAAACCTCCAGAACCACTGTTAAGGTATTTCATCAGTAGTATGTGAAAATGCCATGCCTGGCCGGTGTTTGAACCCAGGACCTCCAGATGAAAAGACGAGACGCTACCACTCGCACCATGGAGGCTGGCAGAATAAATGTACAACTGTATTAGCCTTACATCACTTTTATTTAAGAAAAAAAAAATTTTTTTTGTAAAACCTTATTGAGAAGGATTGTCTGTAAAAGATTTCGAATTATATTTAATTTACATCGTTGCGTATTAAGTTTGCTAAATATTATTTTAAATCCATTTGTTTCGTTATCCTTTGATTTAATACCCCTCTTGAAAAAAAATCTAAATGATTCAACTAACTTTTGTAGCTGTAAAATTTTTCATATCGCTTAATCTTTATGTAAATTTTTATTCCACATAAATCTTAATATTAAACAATTTAATTTACTTTGAAAACTTCTGATTTCCTCATCGATGGGCTCTTGATACCAATTCATGTTTCTATCCTATTCAGAAGTATGAAAAAAACAAATTTTTATTTATTAATCTGATTTTTATAATGTTACTTTTAATTTTTTTTTTTATACTACACAATTTTAAATATAAAATCTTTGTATTGTGTTTCATTTTATTTCATTTTTTTTCTTTACAATTAGTCTTATCATTACCAAAAACTAGATCGTTTTGTTTTTGAAACACTTTATTTGATTTTTCAGAATTCTTTCTTAAGCTAAAATATACATATATGGATGATTTCTGAACAGAATGTCAAACAGTAGTCGTTAAGCATAGTAATGTAATATAACTATCACAAATTTTTATCATAAATCAATCATTATTTTCTTTCATGAAATCTTTCACTGTAACAGCCGTTTGCCCTAAATATAAATTCTGATTACCAGCCCTATAGATGGTATATAATCAATATAAAATGTTTTTTATACAGTTCATTCATTTGTACAGTGTAACACTAGTAAATTTTCCAGTGTACAAGAACATTTGATTTCATATGACTGTAAATAAAGTAATGAAACTAGTGTTTTTTTTTTGCAGACAAAGTGGCAACACTGTAAAGTTATTAGTAAACATATGGTTTTATGAACAGCTGATTTATATTAGGTATTAATATTTTTAGTCTATTGTTGCCATATGAGACGTAAACAAACTTTTCGTGAAACTATTATTTGTTGTGCATTAGAAAAATTAGTGTTACTAATTATGAGCAACATTATGCAATCAAATTTTGTGTTAAGTTAGGTGAGAATACTACAGAATTTTTCAAAATTGAAAAGGCTGTATAGAGATGATACTCTTGTCATGAGCCCAAGTTTTTAGGTGGTGTAAAGCATTTTCAGATGACTAGGGTTTCTTCATTGTCTGTCCTGTGCCTACAAGACAGATATATAAATCAATATGAAGACTGTAGAAAAGAATTGCTTATATTATTACCAGCCGAATCCAGACAACTGGATTCTCTGCATCATGACAATGCACCTTGTTGCACTGCACTCTCATTTAATTAATTTTTTTAACAAAGAAAAACATTCTTGTAGTTCCTCAACCACCTTATTCGCCTTATTTGAGTCTTTGCAAGTTTTTCCTGTTCCCAACTTTAAAAAAACACCTCAAAGGACACCATTTTAGAACAGTAGAAAACATTTTTTTAAATGTAACCGAATATCTGAGGGATATTACTTTTTCTGTGTTCCAACAGTGCTATGAAGAGTGGAAAAAACATTTGAACAATTTTTTTAGCTTCCCAAGGGAACTATTTCAAAAGCGATAAGAGTCCATGTATTATAATTATTTATTTTAAGGCCGCAAAGGACCACTTTAGTCAGAATAATTCAAGTCTTTTTTGGCCGACCTTTTGCCTTTAAATCCTTAGCTTTAAATTTCTCCCATAATCATTCTTAATGATCTTGCTTTGCGATTATCTTCTGAATAAATCTATTTTGTATAATTTAAAGTTAGTATTCGGATCTTTAATAACAAATTTTAATTTATCCGATTTATCAAGTGAATCTTCATAAATCAAATTTAATTCTTGCATGTCTTCTTTAATTTCTTTGATTCATGTCGGTGGACTTTTTAAAAACCAAAATTTATTGATAATTTTCTTAGTAATCCTAGCCCTGTGGTAATCTTAACAATTGTCCACAAAAAGAAATCCGATTCTTTTTCATAGTATCAATTAAGGATTCCAAATTTTCATACAGAAATTTATTAGGCAATAATCTGTACTGATTTTCTTGTTTATCCAGGTTCTAAGAATCCTACGTTCGATTTTAAGCAAAGGTTCAGTCCTGTTTTTCTGATTTAATCTAAATAAAGTCTC
>JAAAKQ030034694.1:3935-17017 GCA_010016005.3 Zanna intricata
CACACCACACTAGTTAATTCATAACTACACTTCTACAATCACATAGGCTCCTCATTGCAATCTGCTACCATAAATTATTAAAACTAGGGCTTGTTGACAATTTATGGGTTGGGTGAACAATTAAACTGTTTATTTGGTTAAGTTACACACAAATAAAAGGGTTTTAACAATCTATATTATAAATAACAATAATAATGTGTTGATGCAAAGTGTTTATTATAGTGAAGCATGGGTTATTGTTGTTACTGAACAGTAACTACTTTCAAATTATATAGCATTATATTTTGAAATAAAATCTAGTACAAAACGTAGAACTTCTTCCAAAATAGAAACATATAGCGTTTTCAGAGATAAAAACTGTGATTAGAATAATTGACACAAAATGTCATTCTAAATAATTTATAGTAAGGTTAAATGGATTATTAGAGTAGAAGTAAATGAACAACAGTAATGAATAATTTAAATATGCAGTATTTATTATATAACAATAACAAGTAAACTTAATGATTAGATGAATCAATTTTTTGAATGCAATTAAATTTCAATGAAGATTAAATATTTTTTAATTAAAAAGAATTTTTTAGATTACAATAAAAACTTTTTTAAGATTAAAAAAAAAAAAATCTCTTTAAAAACAATAAAAAAATAACATGAACAAAAATATTCATTTTTTAAATAATAAAAATAAATGTAAAATAAAATAAATATTTTACATAAAATTTTGTCATTTAAAAACTTATACTGATACTGTAAGTATAATACCAGAATTATAATATTAACTAATCATTTTTTTCTTTTTACATGAGAATGCAAAAGTTTACTTCTTTTTTGGTTTAAGGTAGAAATATAAAGCTATTCCACCACAAATTGCATAAGTCAATTTCGAAAACTAAAACAGAAAACAATAAACAATACATTAGTAATTCAAAGCAAATAAAATTAAGTAATTTAGAATCTTTTAAATACAAGAAAATAGAAAGATCAAATCTGATTTGTAATAAATATGTTGGTCAAATAAATGTATGTTAATTCTATAGCCTCTGATTCCCATTATTTGCTTATGTATGTTATAACAGTTGCCTCATTAGTACAGTTATTTATTTCATTTGTATTAATTTAGTTGATTTAATCAATTTTACATGCCAGTATAACTATGAGAGTACAAACTTGGTCAGTTTTAAACAATAGATGATTTTACAATCTCCAGTTCTTTGAATTAGGGTTTTTTTTAATAAAGTACTCCAAATATCAGAGACTTAAACAATGGAACCAAAATGTGTTTGGTAAAAATAATTTATGTTTATTTTATAAATGTTTATTTATTTTGCAGTGTTCTATTCTCTATTTACAAATGACTGACAATGAAATATTTTACTCTAAGAGAGTGGTAATAATGCTCATATCATGGCTTATTATTCAATTACTTGTGTAATATTTTTCAACATGCTGAAAGAGCACTTTATTTTGGCCAGATGTAAACATTTAGCCTGAATAGCATAGTTTTCAATTGGTTCAGTAGTGAAACAAAGTTCCTAGATGATGGTCTTGCCTTTTTTCAAGTAATCTATGAGCACCACACCACAAGAATCTCAAAAAAAATCAATCGTGATTTTTTCAGGAGATTAAATCATTTTTTGTTTCTTCAGCAAACTTTCATCTGATCTCATCCGGTGTTTGGACTGCAACTTGGTCTCAGGAATTTATGGTGAATCCATGTTTTATCTGTTATAAGATGTTAAAGAAACTCAACAGAATCGTGTAAATAAAAATCAGTAGAAAAAATCTTATCACCTCTGAGAAATATTCAGTCCAAATGTGTTTCTGTTTAACTGTTCAGAGATTCAGCAACCATCAAACAAGCTTTATACCCAAAACATCCTCTAAAATGTAGTGGACATGGTTAACTTGCGTGCT
The DNA here is from genome assembly GCA_010016005.3 of Zanna intricata. NCBI lineage: Eukaryota > Metazoa > Arthropoda > Insecta > Hemiptera > Fulgoridae > Zanna > Zanna intricata. Next base: position 5,850 of record JAAAKQ030034694.1, read on the forward strand.
TTCAGTCGACTATCATTTAATATGGCATATTTCTTAAGAAGAAATTGTTTCAGGATAAAAAAGCAGTAAATGGGGTATGTAATCAGCAAAGATTAATAGGGTAGGTAAAGTGACCTTGAGCTGCCAAAACTTTCAATATCTATATTAACAAAAGAATTTAAACTTAAAACTGAAAATGCAACAATGCAATTTTTTTTACTTTATATATACATTTTAATGAAATACAGATATTTGGTATATCACAACAAATCAACAGCACAAATTAATGAGACTAAAATAAACTAATGTTCATAAAATAATTTTTACTGATACAATTTTTCTGCAGCTTCAATTCCCCCATTCAGGGGGATCTCTTGGATAAAGCTGCAAAGAGTAAACGTTGGAAGGAACTTTTTAGATAGGATCATGGAATGTAAGAACACTTTTAAAAGCTGGAAAGTTAAAATGGTGATGAGGAAATCAGAAAAGGCATCTGTGAAACTAGATGGGCAGGAAACTGAGATTTTCGGTCTGAAGATTTCAGAGTTATTCAGAGTGGCGTTGCTGGGGCAGGAAGGAGTGGAGATCCAGTAGTTTTAAGAGGGAAATGAAAGAACATTTTGAACACAAAGCACTGTGGTGACAGAGTAATCATAGTTAAAATTAAAACCCAACTTGTTAATTTGTGCGTTATTATAGTCTACCTACCTACAACTAATAGTAAGAACGAAGAAGTGGAAGAAATATATGAACAGATAGATGATTTAATGAAGTTTGTTAAATACAAGGATAATGTAATTATAGTCAGCAATTTCAATGCATCAGTTAGTGAAAGCACTACATAAAAATGGATGGGCAATTTGGATTAGGAAGGATGAATACCAGAGGTAAAAGACTGCTAGATTTCTATGAACAGTAAGTCATTAACACATGCTTTGAAATGTCTTAAGTGAAGAAAGTATACTTGGACAATGCCAAGAGATGGCAAGAGGTACCAGAGAGACTATATTCTAGATAAGTACAAAATCCAAATAAAATTTAGTCATATGTACCCTGGATATGGCATAGATAGTGATCATGTCCTTGTGATAGCAAAATGTGAAATTAGATTTAGGAAATAAAAAAAGGCTGGCCAGCATAAATGGTGCATAGGAAAACTCTGGGAAGAGAAAATAGTTAAGGAGCTGAAAATAATGATAGATGAATTGATAAGGATGGGAAGGAATGAAAGAAGTCATAACAGTAACAGCAAAGGAAATAATAGGACTAAATAAGTTAGAACCTAGAAAACTATGGAGACCAAAGAAATACTGGACCTCACTGAAGAGCAAGACAAGTTAAGAGAAAAAGACCAAGAGAAGTACAGAAGGAGAAAGAACATGATTACTCAAAAATGTAGACTGGAAAAAGAAAGGTGAATGCAAGACAGAAATGAGAATATTCAGAAAAACTGACAAAGAGTTTATTTGAGTATTAATTTAATGATGATAAAATTGAGAATGAAAAAATATACGGTAAGGAATAAAAATGTGGATGTTCTCTTTGATTTAGATGATGTAGGTGAAAGATGGAAAAAATATATTGAAAGTTAAATGAAGGAAAGTATAATTTAACAATAATATCTGAAAAATGAAAATAGGGTGGATGAAGACATGATAGGACCACCTATACATAAGGAAGATTTGTCAATGCCTTGAATAACCTGAATAATGGCAAAGCAACAGGCATAGATAACATCACGGCAAAAATATTAGAAGAATTAGGAAAATCAACAAAGGAGTGTTTTGTATAGGCTTATCAAACATTGCTATGAAGAGGGAACAGTATCGCCACTAGATTTTATGAATAGCAAAACTATAGTAATTCCTAAGAAGCAAAATCCAATCGATTGCACCAGTTACAGAACAATCTCCTTGTTATCCCACACTTCAAAGATAATGTTAAACATTGTTAAAAGCCGAATAAAAAGAAAAATTGAGGCAAATTTGGGAGAAGACCAGTTTGGTTTCAGATTTGGGAAGGGAACTAAAGAAGTAATACTAGCGCTGAGAGTGTTACTGGAAAGAAATGGGGGTAATAGGAAGACCTTTTTGACTTATATAGACTTAGAAAAAGCCTTGACAAGGTGAATTGGGAATTGCTATTTCAAACAATGAGGGAAATAAAGCTCAACTGGAGGAACAGAAGATTAATGCTGAATCTGTATAAAAAGCAGAAAACAGAGATAGAATTAGAGGGCTTTAAGAAAAGGGCCAAAATAAGAAGGGGAGTCAGGCAAGGTGTCTATCGTTACCGTTTTTGGTTAGTTTGTTTATTGATAAGGCTATCGAAGAAATGAAAGTAAAAACAAATGGAATCAGAATTAATGGAAAATCCATACATTGTAATCACTTTGCAGATGATATTGTGTTACTGACAGAATCAGTAAGGGAAACTGAAATTGTTAGAAACACTATCGAAAGTACTGATGAAACAAACTGCAAATTAATAAGACAAAGACTCTGATTGTAGGAAAAACAAAGGAACGTACCAAGGTTGATATTAAATTAGATGGTAGTTTTGTAGAGAAGGTTGACGGTTTTTGTTATTTGGAAGCACTGTCATTAGTGATAATAAAAGTGTCACAGAAGTAAAAAGAACAATAGCACTGGCAAAACGAGCTTTCCATGATGAAAAGAATTTACTGACTGATAATCATATGAGTATGCAAATAAGGAAACATTTCACTCAAACTTATGTCTGGAGTGTTCTAACTTACGGATGTGACACTTGAGGAAGCAGGAAAAAAGACTGGAAGCAATGGAAATGTGGATTTGGAGGAGAATGACAAGAACAAGCTCGGTGGATAGGAAAAGAAATAATCAAAAGAAATGACTGCCCTTCTTACTTTGGCCTCTTTCTTTTAAGCCATTTAATCCTATCTCTATTTTTTATACAGATTCAGCATTAATCTTCTATCCCTCCAGTTGAGCTTTATTTCAATTTCAATTTAGCAGAAGTAAGATAGAGAAGGTCCTTGCTAAATGTTATAGGAAGACTAGTGAAATTGATAAAGGACATGTACTATGACATGACAAATTCTTGAATATATTTGAAGGCAAGGTTTGGGATAAAAAAAACCTAGAGGCAGACTGAGAGCTACCATCATCAATAATGTTAAAGAAGAGAAGGGCCTTGGTTCATGTAATGACTTGAAGAGAGAAGTAAAGATGAGAGTGACATGGTTAAATTGACAAGATAGAGTCTTTAATAATAATAATGATATATTAGAGCAGTTAACATTACGGCAATTTAAAGAAAAATTACAATAGTATTCCAGATTTACATTAGAAAATTTTTTTATTGAATGATCAAAAAAATCTTGCAAACAAGATGAGGATACTGGCCTATTGTTTGCTAAAATGTATAACTATTAAGTAGTATTTAAATTCTTACATTTGTTCTTCCTCTGTCAGTCTGACTGTTGAATATTTTACTGAGACCTTTAAGCTGAGCTTCTTCAGCTTCACCTGCACCAGCAGCCATTTTAATCTTAACTGAATTAAATCTAAAACAAATATAAAAAAATATTATACAATAACCTTTTTAATAAATTAAAAAAACCCTCAACTTTATCGGAATTAAAAACAACAAACTTAAATAAAATTATCTAATTGTTATTCAATTATCCTAAGTAAATGAATTAAAATTTTTAAAATGTGATTTGTCATTCATGTGATTTAACATTTACAAATTTTTTCCATCAATTAACAGTAGTCAATCACACTTGTTACAAGGCTTTGTTTGTTAAGTCTTAATTGCTCTCACATATCAAATACGAAATAAAAAATAATTCCATGTTAATTCACCAGCAGTGTTTGCAAATCATATTTAAAAATGTTTATATTTTGCACCTAGTAACTACATACAATTCTTGTTTCGAATTAGACTAAAATTATGTTCCTATTCTTTAAGTATTTTTGCGTTGTTCACAACTCGATCAGAATACTGAGATTGACTATATAATTACAGTTCATTGGTTTAAAAACATAAGTAAAATAAGACTATTCAATAATAATAACAATGATAATAATAGTAATAAGTGACAATAACAAAATAATTAATAAAAAATAGTAAATAAATTAATATTTATTTACTATTTTTTATTAATTATTTATCACAGTAATGACAACCACAATAATAATCATAAAGATAGACAATAATATTACATGTCGATAATAAATAAATAATAGACAGAAATTAAATTCAGAACAGATTTTAAAATAATGGTCAGGATTTATTTATAGGTAGATAAATAGAAAGGAAATGAAGAATTCTGTCCCATAGCATGACTGCTATCTTAACACTTTGGGCTTTTATTAATAACAATAGTACAATAGATAAGGTAAGTATAAAATTCTTTCACTGCAAATACCTTTGCTATTCACAAATAAAACTACCCAAAAAGATTGTGAATGAAATTTAGTACATTATTTCTTTTACTTATAGTCTTACAGATTGTAATTGGCGAGTTACTTCACCAATAATATTTCTTATTTACTGGAATTACTCATGGCATCACCTAATTGTATCAAACTTAATTCACACTGGACATTCGCTCCTACCTGCAGAATGCTCTTGTGGACTCGCACCCCAGACTCTCCTCACTGGACTGACATCATACATCTCACTGAACTGGGTCACAGAACTGACCTTTAACTGGTCTTCCCAGAAGTATTTATACTCTTCTTTACCTGCCAGACCAGACCCAACTCCAAGTGTGAGAACAATCGACTGCCCTCACATTTTCTCAAGAAACTTCAAATCTTTGTTCAGTAACTCTTCTCACAGCACAAACATGTGTTTAGGTGTGTCAGCAGGAAGTATTACAAAAGACAATTGTTAAACGGACCTGTTGTACCATTACTAAAAGGGTTTCTTTTAGCCCCTTTCTTGATTACTCCCTATTATATTTTGTACTATTTCTTCTTCATGGCATGAATCTGTTACTCAGGTCTGATATACCGGCCTCTTTACAGTATGTATGTATGTTATATATATGTTAATTTTTAAATATGACAAATAACGTAATATAACGTAAATATTTTTTTCAGATTAAGTGTTTATTCTTTTGATTATATCTTGGACTGTAATTAACTTAAAGACCTGATTTGGAGAATTGAACTCTTAAATTTTTTGGGTTATAATTCTGTCATACATTTTAGTGTTTTTAAAAACTGTGTCTGAAATTTAGCCCTTACAGGCAGGTTAATATTTTTGAAAAAATGCTTTTTTTGGATTAAAAAAAAAAGGCAAAAAGTAAATTTAATTCTTTATATTTCTTGTATACATTTACAGAAAGAAAAACTGTAAAAGCTGCAAAATCAAGTTCACTGGAAAATAATCATAGATATATTGAAAGTGGATTACATAAAAAAGAATGACAAAATAGTCGATTTGTTTGCAAGTTTTTGTCTGAGACAAAAACTGATCAAGAATTAAAGAGTTCCAGAATACTTGCATGTCACCCCATTCTGCTGGAAAAAGCAACAGTATTCATGTTCTATTTTTATCAGCTGTTGAGAAAAGTCATCCAAAATGGTCAGGTAGACTTCTGCATTGAAAAATATTGGACCAATAACATGCAAGGCAAGCACAACATATCACGCACCTTCTCTGGTCATGTAAGGGTATTTTATGTATTATGTTTGGATTTTTTGATAAATGAAATCATGCCTGGTCTGATATGATAAAAATAAATGGGCCAGTAATCTGCAACGATATCATCCCAACCTTTTGCGATAGTTTTCCAATACATTTCTTGAGATCTATGAAGCATTACTTAGGAAACGTATACACAAAGTTCAGGAATGCAGAGAGACACGCTTAGAGAGAGCGCTTAGTTTTTTGGTACATTTACAACAGATCCCATTTGGTGCCATTTCTTCACCATTGCTGAACATTGCACTTAGCTGGGATGGGGCAATTAGGAAATTCTTCACAGAATAAATCCTGCGATTCCTTCAAAGAACTGGTTCATATATACAACTCTACAGTAGTCACTTGCTTCGGATTCATCACGAAAGCAGGCATAATACAACACACCTCTCCTTCATGATCTCAGCAGACAATTAACAGTTGCGGCACTGAAGGTTGGTGAGGGAGGCATGATCAAGTGACTGACTCATGGGGGGAGAGTTCTTACATACGAATATATGTCCCATTCCTTTGTTCCAGTTTTCCACGCTACTGTTATGTGTGCGAACTTAAAATATTAATGTTCTATTCAATATTACATATTCTGACAGGGTTACTTTTTTTTTGGCATACATGTAGATAAGGTGTGTATGCACATGCATTTGTTTTGAACGTTCTTAAGTTCAAAGCAATTTTTTAAACAAAAAAAATATTGGTACATGTATTCTTAAATCTCTCAAGACACTTTGAAATCATTAAAGAACATTTCACTAAAAATAAAACAAGTATGTGAACATCAATTTGAGATTTTTGCGGGATATTTCCACCAAAAACCTTACAAACTTGTAAATGATTCTTAGTAGTTCTAATACACAGGACCAAAGTTTCTTCTATTTTTTTCAGATAACAGCTGTGTTTTGTCATATAATAAAATATTTAGGAATAAAATATAGTGATTTTTTTGCATACACTATAGTAATAGCAAAGATGAATGCACAGAAACAAAACGAAAGATTAATGTATAGTTTGTATTCCTCCTTTTAATTCTTACAATTTTTCATAAACCACAATTGGACTGGACTAACACTCAAACAATTGGACTTAAAAACCTTAAAAATTCTTACTGAACTTACAAATTCATAATGAACAAAATCTGAATCCATTAAATCTCAAAAAATCAGTCTTTGGATTAGCTACAATTCAAATTATAATCAAAAGTGTAAATGTCTAAATGAGGCAAACATATACGCTTCCTAGGACAAATAAGTTTAAAAAAGTAATGAGGCATACAAAAATATTGGCTATTTTGAACAGTAAGAATATATAGATTGCTACGTCTTTAAAGATTGTTGATTTGATAGGGATATGATCCACGAGCAAAAGCAGGATTCACCTGCTTGAGCTCTGCCTTTCACTCAATAACATATTTCTACTGTACAATTTGCCACAACAAAAGAGTAGAAAGGACAGAAAATAATGGAGAAGCTCTGAACTGATAATCTAATCATGTTTTAAACTGACAGAAATGTCCATAGTACTGGAAATATTTATCTCATTTCTTAGTTACAAAATACTGTAATGTTTCTTTTGGACTTGTAGTAGGAGGTAGAGTTCTCGAGCAATAAATGAATTTATCTTCCTTTAAGTAAAAGTTGTGATCATACATTAAGAAAAGTCTATTAATATTATTAAAAAGTATATAAAATTAACCATTATCAGCGATAAGTTGCAAAAAATAAAAATATTATATTTTTATTGAGGCTATTTATAAAAAAAAAAAAATTTCAAAACACTATAAGGATGGTTTCGTAACATACCAAATATATCTCATCACCTGGTAATTTTTCAACCAACTTTATCTAACATTACATGATTAAAATCTGGTATAAATTTTCAGTTTTATGTGTACTTGATAGTATGTGAAAGGTGAGGCAAATAAAAGCATAACTTAAATGACTTCAAGTAATCAAAACTTTATTTAAACATTTGTAACTGAAACCACATTATGACAAAGAACATACATTACTTACAGTTATTTAAATAACATTTCACAAATATTTGTATCAAAAAATACAATTGGCTCGGTGAAGATAACAAAACTAGTGTAGACTACTACCTATAATAATAAATATTAAAAACTGCAGTGGAATATTATCTTCTCTCAATAATGTAGTACTCTGGTTGATAGGTTGCCAGTTTCAGAGCATTTACTGTTTTATAAAATTACTATAAATATTCAAAAGAATTCGACCTTAGTACGAATGTACACTTGAATGAACATTACGGGTAACGCATTTTTTATTGGTGAGCATCATGGATATTGAACTGAAATTTGAGTTTTGTGAATTAAAATTTACAGTAGAAAAGAAACGAATTTAAAATTTTAAGCAGCGATAGAAATTCAAGGGTATCCCATATTACTTCGGCATAGGTAGTTTAACCTTCACAGCTTTTGATATCCTAAAGCAGCATATCAAATAAAAGTGAAATTTAGTTACATTTAACAGTGAAACTTATATTCTTAAGTAAATAAATGAGCCACCATTTTTTTTTATTTCACCTCTTAACGTATTAAAAAAAATAATTGATAAAATGTAATTTTCCATAAAAATTGTTTAATAAATATTTTAATGCTTAAAACATTTAAAATATAGGATTTAAATTTCATATAACTTTTCAATGTGATATTACAAATATTTAATGCACAAGACCTTTAATAATTACGAAAAGCATACTTACCAGTACGACCTTTGATACGGCAGAAAAGGTGTAGGTGCCGTAGAGCTATATCGATTAACTAGAATTCCCTTGAATATCGAAATATTCGATTATTATATCGACAGATAAGTAAAAATAGGGTTTATATTATACATTTTTTAATAAAAAGATCGACTTTTAAAACCAGACAACAAAATGTAAAATAAACATAAGGGTACATCCAACACCCATCAATTTTTTTATGAGTTATGCTAGGGAAAATTAAATGGTGGGGCAATCATTTTTTAATTTTAACAATATGAATAATAAATATTACAATTTTAAACTTAAGTATTATTATCAAAATAAATTATTTAAGTAGTTAATAAATGTAAATTAGTATTACATCTTTTTCAGAATAATTTTCTGTGGTGCTGTTATTAATAGTGTTTAAAACGTTTAAAAGCTACAGTATGCAATTGAATGATAGATGTTATTTTTGTTCATTTAATATGTTCCTTAGATAAATACTTATTTTATTAAACTGTATTATTTAAGTGTTCAGAAGATTTGGTTTTAATGCGCAATGAGTATAATCTCCATATTGTCTGTAGTACACGTTCTATTTCTGTGATGTAATTTGCAAAATATTATTTGATTTTTTAGTATTTGCATATTTGTTCCTTAAGAGCTGTAAATAAGTGTTCAATTTTTATACTTCTGGATTGCTATAATTATCAGTGTGTTTTCTTTGTAAATGATCTTATGCATTTAAAAAAAAAAAACAGTAATCTTCAACCTCGAAAATGCTGGCCATTTCTTTTACCATTGGTTAATGTACGAAGATTATATTCATCTTCTAACATTAGGTGTGTTTTTGATGTTTTATATTAATATCAATGTCAATCAATAGATGATACCCCAAACTATGCTTGACTGCAGCTATGAACATAGTAAATTACCCTGATTTTCTGAACTCATCATAACCAAAATTGTTAACAAATATATCCTAAGTGAAAAAATTTATATAATAAAACATTTGTTACAGGCTACTCACTACCATTAATAAAGGCATAGTATATAACAAAATAGAAAAACCACCTCATTCAAGAAAATAATATATATTAATAAACATAACACCCTGAGGTAGATAATCCCCACATCTGGAACATACTACCTACGTTCCACGCCCAGGGTGATAACAGCTGTACAAACATGCAATACTATAGCTGACTATCGGGGTTCCGAGTTTGTTTCTCTGCTTGAGATATTTCTGCGACCTATTTACACTTGCAGGTCATTATGTTGGACTGGAATTTTGGATACCTGCAGATCGGTCTATTACATACGATTTGGATATGGATTAATACTACTGCCTTTAGAGCTGGCGATGTGGCGGCGTAGGCCGATGATATTACAGGTGCCTTTCCACTGTTCGCATGCCCCCCAGCGATGGCAAGCATATATTAAGGTGCCCATGTATATTGGTGCATGGGAGCCCTGAAAGCTTTGGCCAGTAGGGGCTTGGAGTCAGTGCAGAGATTGCGCATCCACTCTCTGCCAGAACATATGCCTGTTCCACCGGAGTACCGGAACGGACCTCCAAGGTTGGCAGCCATGGAGTGGGGATGTACCCCGGTGGCTAGATTTGCTATAGAAGGGATAAATTCACATGGCGTCTGAACAACACGTGGCAGAGGGTGCACGTAAACACCCTCTTTTTGAGACATTCGATTCACCACAAGCGAAAAGGAAATGTGGAAAAGAGCAAAGAAAATTGAAAAAAGATACTGAAAAGATCAGTAAAGAGTTAGCAAGTTCCCTGTTTGGTAATAACCCATTCAAACCAAGACATTTTGTGATTGTGAGAGAGAATGGAAGCTTCCAGAAAGTAAGCCCATTCTTAACTGAAAGAGCAATAACGAGTTGTGTTGGTGGTCCAATTAAGGATATCAGAAAGACATTCAACAGGCTGCTCATTGAAGCTGTAAATGACAGTCAGATAAAATTCAGTCTCTTAAGAAAATTGGTGAGTTCTCAGTGTCTGTGCAGCCGCACAGTAACTTAACTTAACTCATCAAAAGGTGTTGTTGTGTGCAGAAATCTATTGAATTGCACAGAGAATGAAATCGTTAAGGAAATGTTCAGTCAAGGTGTAATTCATTGTTGAAGGCTGACCATGAGAAGGAATGGTGAGGTGCTTCCTTCTGCCTCACATGTGCTGACCTTCAATAGGCCAAAACTCCCGGAGAAAGTACGAGCTGGTATACAATGATTGGATGTACGCGTTTTATTCCGCAGCCAATGCAATGCTTCATTTGCCAGCGCTTTGGACACACTGCAGCTAGGTGTGAGGGACAGGTGATATGCGTGTGCAGACTTAAAAAGCATGAGGGCGAGCTATGCAAAGACCCTCCGACGTGCATTAATTGCAAAGGGCATCATAATTTTCGTTCTAGAATCTGTCGCTTCTACAAGACTGAAACTGCTATTCAAGAGGTCAAAATGCTTCAAAAGATGAGTTATTCAGAAGTGAGAAAAGTTGTCAGTAGCAGAACACCTCGACCTGCGACTACTTATGCAAAGGTAGCTGCTACCCCTCCGGTGCCTAGAGTCGACGTCAAGCAGTTACTAGTGGATCTTGCTCCAAGCCTCACCACCTTGATAGGAAATATTACTGATAAGAAGATTCAACCGAGGCAACAGAAAGAAAAAGTTAGAGAGCAAATATTCTATCCTGCGATAGATACTGTTGATATGATTACTGACACCACCAAGCAGAAAATATCAGCAAAACCTGCTACTGCAAAACACAC
>JAAAKQ030034727.1:0-10668 GCA_010016005.3 Zanna intricata
AACCCGGTGGGTTTCAGTAGTTATACTAGAGCAACAATTCATTACACATAGAAAAGATAATATTTCATTTTCATTTCCGTGGCTGAGTATATAGCGTTTCGGTTTTTCGTGTGGAAATTCTTCTTCGAATCTCGAGTCAAATAAAAAAAAATAAATAAATTTTTTTTACTTGAAATTCTGAAGTAAAAAAATTGAATTGCAACAAAACAGTTTTACTTCAGAATAATAAGAAAGAAGGATCTGAAAAGAATGAACAATAATTACGTTTCAATAATACAATAATTATTTTATCTATTAAATAACAATTATTTTTAAAAATTTCAACTTAATACATTGAAAATCGGGGTCTGTCCTGTAAAACTAAAGATAAAACTAAGTTCGTTAAAAGAATTTATAAATAGATTTGTGAAGACAATAATTGCAATGTAGAATGCTTAAAATAAATAAATATTGAAACTAGAAGAGAGAAGCATTTATTTGTAATAAATATAGAAAAACAGTGAAATCAGCAGTAGCCACCATTACTTGGAAACTGGTCACAAAATTAGTTTATTGCAAATGAAATTTTTTTTTTTTTAAATATACATAATGAATAGTATTTGGTTTGCAATTTGCTTTAAGTTTCACGATGCTGAAACTTAATGAATAATAATATTATTTAATTATCTAATTTAGTAATTACTTAATAAATATTGATACTGAGACTCGTTCAATAACGATAGCGGATCAGAGATTGAAAGTGTTTAGAAATTTAAATTAATTAAAAATCAAGTTTTCTATCATAACAACATTTAACCTTAAATTCCTTTGCTTAAATTTTGTTGGTGGGTGTAGATATCTTCTAATTGACTTGTTTAAAATTTGTGTAATCTCCCATTTTTTTTTTCTAGTAAATTTTTAACTTTTCCAGTCTTATATTAGGGGATCATGGTGGGCAATTTGAGCTGGAAATTTTAGTATTTTAAATTTTTTTTAGTTTTATTTTTAAGTTGATATTTCCTAAAACCACAGCTGTTATTAGCATATTATATTAATACTGTTAATGCAAATTTTATTGATATAAGGATCATATTCGTTTATTAGTATTTTATAGAAGTTGTTTATTTATTAATTTTTATTTATTACTACTATTTCTTATTTAGTATATGTCTTTATTTATATATATATATATAATTTTTTCAATATCTATTGATTATGACTACTTAATAAAAGAATCAGTTTTTTTTAACTGATTTTAATTACCAGATTTTTTAACCTTTTCAAGTATTTTCTTGTTTCTTTTTTAGTCAAAGTTCTGATTTACTTTATAGCATACTTAAAAAAAAAACCTATTTACACCTTGAAAGAAGCTAAAAAGAAATTGTTTTTCATTTTGGGGCTTCCAAACTCAAGCAGAAACTTTGGTTAAAATAAATTTTTCAGAAAATAAAAACTAAGTAGTGGTAATAAATTTAAAAAAGGAACTTTTTAATACTGTTTAAAAAATTAAACAAAACAGGCACATTCTAAATAAATGAAGTTGTAATTTTCTAGGAAGAAAGTGACAATTTTTGGGTAATTGTGTTTTTTTTTTTTTTTTTTTTTTTTTTAAGAAATACTAAAGCATAGGAGTTATCAAGAAATTAAGATTTCTACATTTTAAATGTAATGGATAACTTGTAAGACATATTTAAAATTTAAAATAATTAATTTTTTTTTTAACTAAAAAAATATATATATATTTTGTTGCCAGAGACCAATAAAGAATGAGACAGGCAAAACTTGTTATAGTGATTGGAAGGCATATATCAATATATAGAAAGTGTAGACACAAAAAATTCTGATTAATTGCTGCTTTTCTGAAGTAAGATATTGCTAAAAAAGAGAGAAAAAAAAATATATATATGTCATTTCTTGAAGAGTGGGTGAATATTAAATAAAAACGTTTGATAATTTGTGATCTTGATAAAAAAAAATGATTTGTGGAAAAAATTTTTTCTTAAATGTCCCAATAAAGATTTGAAAATTTATTTTTTTCCAAAATGCTTCCACCTTTTTCTAATTTTTGCAAAAATTTAAAACATTCTTTCTACCCAAAGGTAGTACTTGTCTGCGATGTTTGAAGGAAATTGGTCAATGGGGTCCAGAGTTATAAGACCAAATACAAACTAATACACACCCACACCAAGTCCATTTGATAAAAATAGATTTTATGGAATTGGGAGTATTGCAATAATTTTTTTTTTCAGATTATTTACAAATTATTTAAATCTATTTATTTATTTTTTAATGTCTCTCTAAGGCACAAAATTTAAAAAACAAATTTGATTATATTGTTTTTTTTTGGTCTACATACTTTCTCGTTACAGCTTTGGCTGAGAAAATAACATTTATTTATTTTTACACTGGTTTTTATACAATTTAAAATTTGTTTTTAATAAACATCAATTTTCATTATTTCATTTTCCTTCTATGTATTTGTTCTAAATATTATTATATACATGTTTTATTTAGCTGTTTCTAAAAAAAAAAAATATATTTATTTTTTATCTTAACAAGTATGATTTAAATCTTGTAAAAATTATTTTTTGAAGAGGAAATATAATTTGCATTCCTTTCTCTCTACACAAGGGTCTTACGTTTCATTATGTAAATTCCTGCTGAATAACGGTGAACATATTTCATTCAACTATCTTGTCTTCAGAATTCATAGTTAAGAAACTTTTTAGGTCATCAAGTTGGGGAAGGAAAAAATGTTGTGTATGTTGTTTTTCGTCTACTCAAACAAATGGTATATTGTACTTCTTCAGCCTTCCATATACATTATGTGCATTAATTGATATTTTTTTAATTCTACTTATTTAATTATTAAAAGAAAGATGCTAGTGGTTTAGCATCAGAAAAATATATTTCACTTTCATAGTTTAGAACAAAAAATGAAATAATGGAAAAAATTGATGAATAATATAAACTAATGTAATAGTGTATTAATCTTTATGTATTGACTTTTCCTAAGATTACTCTGAGGAGAATTCGATTTCATCAAAAAGTTCTTTATATCTTAAAAAGTGATTTTTATTGGTTAATTTGTAAGGATCCACTAAGTTTAAGTCTTTATCTATAACAAAATATTCTAAATTATAGTAATAAAATTTATTAAAAATATTATAGAAATATTCTTTGTGAAATTTAAAGTTTTCTAAATAAACAACAGTTTTTATCCCAGTTGATGTTGTTTTCTTTGTTGGTCCGCCTGGTTGTTGTTCTGCACCTAAAGTTCCTAGATGTTTTTTAGATGGTGTAGCAGGTGGTGTGTCTAGTTGTATGAAGGATACTGCAGATTCGCCGCCTTTATCTCGTGATGTTGATGGTTCTTCAGATTTATGATGTGTTTTTGATATTTTAGCTGGAGGTTCGACTGGTGTTTGTATTTCTGCGTTTTCGACTTCTCTGATGACGTTATGTAGCTCGTCTTCGTTTTAGTCTGGAACAGGACCCTGTTGTTGAACGTAATCAGAATAAGCCTGATTAATTAATATGTCATCTTCATTGTCATTATCATCAAAAAATTGTCTTATCATATCTTTAACATTGTCTGTAAATAATTGGTCTGTGTGATAAGGTTCTCTGTTCTTGCTGCTTTCTTGTTCAAGTAAGGCTTCTTGCCAAGCCTTGTATCTTCTTGCATCTCTTAATTTGGCTGCAGCTGGATTTTTCTTATACCAAGCCCAAATTTTAGCCTTTTGTTTAAAGTTTGTAGGATTCTTTTCAAATTTAGGTGGTGCCATGTTGTGTACGTGTAAATAATGTGTAGATAGTTGATAATATTAATAATAATGTGCAGATTATAAAGTACCTTTTTAACAGTAAGTGTTGATCTTGTAGAGATTTGTATTCAGCTTGAAGTTAAAGATGAATATGAAGATAATCTGTGGTATCCAATGTTGCTTTATGCTTGGGTAGAGTGACTGCATAGTATAAATGCACTGAGTAGACTGATAAGGTCACCTTCAAATATTGAGTTTATATAGTATTGGTTTGACATAGGTTGTTTACTTGTTATTGATTATCAGTAGCAGTTGATGACTCACAGGTCATCATATGATGATATGACATTAATGGTGACATCACCATTACCTATTACTCTATTACCTATTACTCTGAGTTCAATATAAAACTAAATAAAATATTTGGTTTTTTTTTGTTACAGCCAAAATCCTCCTATTCTACTGCTGTTTTTATGCAGGTCTGGTAGGATTTTTTGCAGCCATGATGGCTATTTTTTACACAACGCTGGACATGAAAGTCCCAAAATGGCAACTAGATAGTTCGTTGATAGGAAATAATCCAGGTATGTCATATGTTATTATTATCATAAATAGCTTCTACTTACTGAAAGAATTACTGATTAGCTGTTCATTGTATATATCCTGATATATATATATATATCTCCATTATATAAAATGTTAACAGTTATATTTAACTGTTAACATTTAATCAAAATTTTTAAACTAATTATCATATCTCTAAGCATTATTTAGATTGTAACTTTATATTATATTATAGAATGATAATTTCTTAATATTAAACCATACTTAAACACAATAATGTATCAGAACAACCTTAGAAGTAATAAAAATATTAATATTAAAAAAAAAAAAAAAAAATTATATTCTATAAATACTGCAAACCTAAATATTGATGGCCTTCCTCCTATGCAGACTTTTTTATCTAGTATCTTTCTACAATAAATAAGTAGAACTGACACATAACTCCCCAACAACAAACATACCCACAAAATAATATCCAAAACATAATACTTATGTTTTAGCAAGATGATAAATTGTATTAAATTAAAACAAGATATATAAGAAATTATCAGCTTATATTAATAAAATACATCACTAATTAAATTTTACAGCTGAATATCAGCACATTAAAATATTAAATTTTCTTGATTCTCACTATCATGAAAAACATATTTTCTAAATATTCAGGGATCCAGCAATAGAAAACATGCATTCATTTAGCCTCAAACATCCAAACTTACAAATTTACATGTTGTTTTTAAAAGTATAATTTACAGACAACTCACACAAACAAACCATTTCACATGCAAACCACATACTACAAAACACTTAGTACACAAGCAAATGTGACAGAATACTCAGTAAATTACTTTTACACAAAATACTCATTAATACTACAAATAAGATAAGAAAAAACAAAAACTTCATTCCACAAACATATATAAACAAAGGCTCGTAGAAAATAGTCCATATTAACAAATTTAAAACAGCTGAAAACAGTTTGTTGAATACAACAAACTAAAACTTAAATCAAAATCACAAAACAAACACAGTACCTTAGAATTCACAAATTGAACTGGTTCTGATTGCAATGAACAAACTGAAAACAGCTTCAAAATAAAAGCCTTATGTACCAACAAAGGATCAACATTTGTCAACCATATAATAGATCCAAATCATAAATCCACTGTGAACAATAATGTTAATATTCTACCTGTGTACTAAAAACAAGTTTACATACCCTTAACCCACTTGAGTATTAGGGAATATACAAACATATTATACACATAGCAAAACAATATACTAAACAGACTCAATTCAAATCTAACAAACTTTTCACCAGTATTCTAAACACACATCTTTATAACTCAAAAAAAAAACATGCTAGATAAAACATCAGGTGATACAATATAGAACACAAGCAAAAATGAGTCAATGAAAATTACTACAAAAATCATCTGAAAGCATTTTTATTTTTTAATGTTATATTTAATAAATTCGGTTTGTTTTTTTTGTTTTTTTATTAAAAAACTGTTAGATTTATTTCATTTTCACTGTCAGCTATCAAGAACAAAAACTTACCGTAAATTGAAACATTAAAATGATTGTTAAGGTTAGATGTTGTTGTAACTAAACAGTTATAAGCAATGTAATATGATATCACTCAGAGGAAAAATCACTCACAACAGAGTAAAAATGTCACTTTTATTTAGCCACCTAGCGGGTTCAAACTAATTCAGAAACCTGTGTGCAAAAATGCATGTATTCAAATGCAATGTTTTAAAAATTTCAAAGCAATCGGTGAAGAACTTTTAGAGATTTAAGATTTTTAACAAGTGAACATTTACATTTTTATTTATATAGATTATTACTCTAGATATGTTTGTGAGTAATAAAATCATAAACTATAATTTTAAGATTCAACTTGATTACAACATTATGAAATACCTATATACTAGTATTTTTACTAAATTTTCATTTAAATGTCTTAAAACTTCTATTCTGTTTCATCTTTCAGTGAATCTGTTTATATATTGTGAATAAGTGTTTATATATCTGTTTATATTATAGCACAAGTGTTAAGAAAACTAATACCAGTTTTCATTTGGAGAATAATACACATCTAATAATGCTACACTTTTTCCAATTTCCTAATTGAATTCTATCAAGTTCAGTGACCATTTCTGATGAAAATTTACTTACATAATTAACTCAGTATGATTATGCCAATCTGCATAACAGAATGGTATCAGTTCCTTCCATCCATTAGGTCCTGGATCACATCTCAATCAGGCTTGGCATTTTTCATACTATGAAAAAGTTCATCAGTCATCAATGAAAACAATTGGCCAGTAAGCTTGCAGATGCTAAAAAACTAAATAAATAGATATTAAATATAAATGGCTGCACCTCCACTTTTATAAAATAATATGGCATGATAAATATCATTTGCAAGATATTTAACATTATTTTTAAGAATGTTATTCTTGAGAATGGTGTGCAGTTTAGCGAGTGATTTGAAACTTATGTCAGATTGCCTACAGCTAACACAATTATAGCACTTAACACATTCATTTAATTGAGGCTACAAGTATTAAAAATCCTAAAAAAAAAAACAATTTATCATTATTTTTTATGTTATTAATTCATATTAAATTAAGTTCCTGTTTTATTCTTTCAGTTGTTTCAATAGATTTGAAGGAACCAGAAGCAGAATGATGTAAAAATTAATTACAAAAATAATACTCAATAATTACTCAGTATTAAAATAAGATAAAAAAAATACTTGTAATTGCTTATGGCATAATATACTTTTGTCCATTAATTGCTTACTACATTATTTTGTAGGTGATTAAGTAAAATTGGATTTTCACAATCTTAATATATTTTTTTTTTATAAAGATAATTTTTAAATTATATAAATGAAACTAATTATTTAGTATTGTTTTATTTTTGTCACTAGGTCTAGGTTTTCGACCAATGCCACCTGAATCACATGTTGATAGTACATTAATTTGGTTCAAAAAGACTCATGGAAACTCAGATCTCTGGACTGATAAGCTTGATAGTTTCTTGGAGCGTAAGTAAAGGCAGTTTTATTCTATATTATTTCAACTATTAAAAATAATATAAAATAATTATAAAATACCATTACATTTAATCTGATCATACTTTTATTATTTAAAAAAGAAATACTATATCATGTCGTAATATATTGTACATATGCTACATTATATGTATATATTTTAAATTAATAAGCAACATATCTTATCAAAGAAATTGGGAAACTCTGAACACAGTAGGTATGGTGTTAAGAGTGACTACAAGTACTTTATAACTGTACCGTACTCCATTGAATGTCTTCAACGTTGTCTGAAAGAAGTAAATCTGATACTAAAAACTAAAATTTATGTGTAGAATAACAAATATGCTTAGTTGGATGGATGATTAGCATATACACAGCTGAAGAGGCATGGTTGCTTCTTTAAGTGCTCTAGTGCAGAGGGTACTTGGATTGGATATAGTAATCTTCTTTCACAAGCTTTCCAGAACACTAAAATAAAAATCCCAGAGACCTTTTGTTCCTAGAGAAAAATTTATGATGAATAAATTTCTTTGGTGTCATAAGAATATAAGCAATTTCTTTATCCTTAACTTTTGAATATGTATTGTTTTTCTTATCTATGATCTAATGATATTCAACACTTTAGTGTTTAATTAACAAGAATACCTAGGAAGTATCTTCTCTCTCACTAAAATTTTTCTCTTAGAGATGGCAAATTGCCTTCCCTTTAACATGTAAATCATTTTTGTTGTACAAAGATCTTTTTGATTCAGTTCTTTTACTTTGGTAATAAGTTGCTCAAATAAAAGTTACAGAATCACTCCTCTCAAATCTTACCACTTCTGAATTGTGCGAGAATATTTGTTTGAAAAATATCACAAGAATATTCTGTGCCAGAAATCTGGGTACAAAACAATCATGTGATGTCCTTTTATAATTATCTCAAATTGGAAACTTGAAAAGATGCATTTTCACAAGCTTGAAACAGAATTTTGTTTCTGTAGTAATAATATACCAATAGTTTCTTGTTCCTTGCACAGTATGAGGCAATGAAACTTTACTAAATTTCAAACATATCAGCTCTATGGATTGCAAGTATTATTTACTAGCTGATATTTGGTCCATGGTCTATGTATAAAATTGCCTCATTATTTGATTAATGGAACGGTTTAGTGATGTAAATGAATAATGAAACCTTCAAATAATACAGAATTACAAAAATATTATTAAAGAAATTTTTACCTATTGAAATGATGATTTCATATCTTTACTGACTGAATTCTTTTCTTATGTAACTAAGTTTTGGTAGCACATTTCAGTAATATATAAAATGTACTATTTTCCAAGACTACTTCTAAAGCTTTTTTTAGTGTCTGAATGGTAGGATTTCTTTTTAAAAAAATTTCATATTTATAAATTTCTATAAGTGTTTCTTTTAAATTTTAGAATATACGTGCTGGTTAATAATCACATATTATTGTTAGTGTTTAGAAATTTTAACAATCAGCCTACCACAATAATTGTACAGAAATAATGTGAATAATCTGTCTAAATTTATTATTTTTATTAAACAACTCAATTTACTAGATTAAAATCTATACTTCATATCAACTTGCGTAGTTATCACAACCACTGGTAGAATCATTTACGTCCTGATACCTACCCAGTAAATCTAAGAAGAGTGAATTTTAAGAGGTTTTTCTACCCAATAAGTTTAGGTTTCCTTAATCATAATAAATTGCCTTTAAATAACAATAGTTTTTAGATTTTCTTATTCTCAAAATATTCTGAAAAACGGAAAAGAAAACTTTTACTAAAATATGAATTATGTAGGGCACCTAAAATATAAACATATGAGCTTCACTTTTCATTCAGAGAAAATTGCTACTACATCTTTACAACTGATTTTTTCTTTTGGTTTGATCTATGACTGATATATCATCAGAATACTAGTTTCAATTTACTAATAGTTAACCATAATATAGAAATTTGTTTCAGATTTATGAATATAATGTTTTATTGTTATGTTCTGTAAAATTTATTGTGTATGTTATGATTATAGCTTACAGATCACCTAATGCTGAGTTTGAGAAAAACACTTTCGTATGTGATTATGATATTCCTCCACCAGAAGGCAAAGTATGTAAAGTTGACATTAGCAAATGGAGTCCTTGCACACAAGGTGAGAAATACAGCTATCCAAATGGGCATCCTTGTATTTTCCTCAAACTAAATAAGGTTAGTTTCATATATTTTAATAAGTATTATTAATTAATTGTTTTTGTTTGAGTTATGATACTTTTATAATTTATTTGTTAACTTTTTTGTTTCCTAATTTAAGAGTGTAAATAAGTGGACAGAATAGATTAATTATAAATAATTCAATTACTTTTTTTTACTTCACAAATTGTTAATTTTTAAGATGAACCGAGTTAAAATTACAAAACATAATTAGAATAATTCCTTTTAATTGTAACTTCTTTATGCTTTCATCTAAAATCTTTTAAAATTTCAGTAACTCAAAGTATCATTTTAAGTAATCAATAGAGTATTTTAAATAATTTTATACAATATAATCAATTACAAAATCTTAATATTTTATTGTTTGAAATGCTCAGGAGAACATTTTCTTAGTTTTACAGGAGAGTTATTTTTCTTGTAAAATTGCTTTTAACAGTTAAATAAATAATTATTTAAATGTATTTAATGGTAATCTCTTAAGAAACATATATTTAGTGATTACTTTCTTAACATAAATGTAAATTAAACAGAAAAGTATAAATATTTTACTCACACACAGAATGTTTGTTTTAAAACGGCAACCCAATTTCAAGAAGAAATGTACTATGTTTTATACAATTAATTATAAATATTACAATTATTTGTGCAAAACAATATAGATCAAATTTTTTTATAACATATGTTAAAAGTATCCACCATTTTCATCAATACAAGCCTTAACCTCTTTTTCATATTCTGTGCAACGTTTTAAAGTTTACTTTTTCCAGTTTCTCAATTCTTGAGTTATGTTGGCTTTCAATTCTTCAATGGTGTGTGGATTATTTTTGAATACACAACCTTTTAGATATCCCCAGAGAAAAATCTGCAGGAGAAAGATAAGTGACCTAGCTGGTAGTAAGTCGATCAGTATTAATCTTTGTCCAAAAAAATTTCTCAAAAGGTCCGTTTTTGCTCTTGTGGGATATGTGACCCTCATCTTGTTGAAACCAAGAGTCTTTCTCTCTCTCTCTCTCTCTCTCTCTCTCTCTCTTACTTAATTCTAAGTTTTCAATAAATTGAATTACAATTCTTGAT
>JAAAKQ030034738.1:2990-16962 GCA_010016005.3 Zanna intricata
CTAAATCAGATGGACATTTTCAACAAAAAATTTCCATAATCAAATATTACAGTATTATAGAAGGTGATTTATATATAATGGTTTAATTTCAGGTTTCTCTCTTTTGTCACTTACAGAATGAGTATAATTATTTCTTTGTGTATTATATTTAATTGTGTTAATACAATTTTAATTTTATTTCTAGCTTTATTTTTGTGTATTTGTGACTTTTTTGAGGTGGTTTGCAAATGTTATTGTTGCTTTGGAAATTTTTATGTATCTTGGCAATATTTTTGTTTGAAGATGTACCTTACTTGTCCAATATATAAATTTTACAGTCATAGTACTATGTAGTTTTATTTTTTACTTAATTAAGATAGAAGAAGAAAATTTTATAAATAGAAAAATAAGAGATATTTAATTATCTTGATGGATAGATTATATTGATACTTAACGATGAGATACTCAATCGACCTACATTTTATTAATATCTTATCAGAAGAGAATGCTCAGTACACTTTAATGCAATGATTTTCATACTACACGTTATTAGAAAATATAACATTTTTCATAAAGAAGAAACTGTTAATTAATACATATTAATAGATTAACAAATTGATGTTAACTAATTTTCAAATTATAAAATCTATTCTTAAAATATTGATAAGTAGGAAAATGCAACAAAATCTTATCTTTATAAACTGTTATCCATATTAAAGCTCTTTGAAAGAACCAAACAAACAAAAAATGTTTGGCATCAGGATGTAAGAGGATATGGGATATGAGACCTCTTGACGCAATTTCTGAGTAGCTTCCCATGTCTTTTGAGCAATATGGGTCGTGTTATAATGCAGAAGAATTATG
Source organism: Zanna intricata (assembly GCA_010016005.3). Lineage (NCBI taxonomy): Eukaryota > Metazoa > Arthropoda > Insecta > Hemiptera > Fulgoridae > Zanna > Zanna intricata. Next base: position 3,834 of record JAAAKQ030034738.1, read on the forward strand.
TCTTTTGAGAAAGAATCAGGACATTTCCTGCTTATTGTAGGTTTAACTTTATTTTATCAAAAACTAGTATTATTACTGCACCATACTAGCAGAAACACAGCCATCAATTGATCACAAATTGAATCTTAAATGTATACCGGCATTTAACAGAACCAGCCAAATACTGTTAAACAAAAATCATTTAATTATTCTATTTAACTTCAACTACTTTATTACATATTTAACCCCTAACTTAATTCTAAAGGTCTAGTAAAGAAAGAAAATAGCAACTGTAGGAAAATATTATTATTTCTCCAGTTAATCACCAAAGATTAGGATTAGAAATTATCTTTTACAAGAGGATAGTCAGATAAAAAACCCTGATACAAACTTTTGGCTGATTGCTACACTTTTCTGTTTATAGCAGCAAAAGAGCTGTAGCCAGGAAAGTAAAAATGCAAAACTTGAAAATGTTATAAGTAAGTTATTTTTTTGCATAGAATAAGAGGCAAATTGCAAAAAAATTTTATAACAATTTTTTCTAAAATTAATTATTTTTGAGATGATGCAAATAAACTCCTTTACTATCCTTTTACCATCCTTACTAACGGATGTATCCTTTTTGATTGGATTTTTCAGATTTTATCAGTAAACCTATGTATTTCAAATAAAAATTTTAATGGCCGTAATAATTTCCTTCTATAATAAGCGTAAAAAAAGACTTTCTGTGATATATTTTTCTGTATGCTAAAGGCAAACCAGGAGAAAAATAAAATGTTGGGATTGAATATGCCTTTTTTACCGTACTGCAACCACTACCCCTTGTATAACATACGAAAAATACAAATTTTAGACTTAGGTTATGCATATCATAATCGATTATGTATTTCTTTTTAATTTAATTATAATTGCATGCATATTAAATCTCATTTAGATGAAGTTTAAATTACTTAGAGATTCATTTAAAATATTTATTTGACTTTAGACAAATTGCAACTTATGTAGTCGCAAATTAGCACTAGAGAGATACGTTAATCAAATGTAACAAAGGCTGGTACTTTGGTGGGAGAAGGATGTCATTACACTCGTAATAGTAATGGGACCTAACGTTAATTTATGCGATGAAGTACCTGTTGAACTGGAGACGAATCCAGTTCGTCATTGCTGACTCATAACACTTCAGGTCAACTAACAACTTTCTCGCTTCAGAGTACGTAATAAGACGCGCGCAGGCGCGTATAATTGAAGAAAACATCACAGTAGTGCTAGTGTCATAGCAACAACCCGCGTATTCAGTGTACTACAACTGTAATCTTTTCAGTACGAGTTGTATTAATTTATTCACTTACAAGTTAGCATTCAAAAGGACTTAGTGTTTAAAAAGATTAGAACAGTAACTCAGACCTATCATTCGATTCACGATTAAATGTAAGTAGGCTACGTATTAGTATATTTATTACTGTAGTACATTTTAACAGAATAACTTTGCGCAAAAAAGGACTGCATGTCTGAAATCAAAATTCAGTTTTTTTTTTTTTAAATATTTTTTCCGCTAACTCCAAAATTTGTTTGCATTAACGGATTTTTTCTGTTATATATACTTACTTCTTCAAAACAATTCAGTGTAGATACTTTAAGGCAGGACGTATCGCAACAGAACTTTCACCAGTTAAATAAAATAGATTTTCAAATTTTTTAGAAATCAGATCCCGTAGAGATTCTTCTAATTTCTGTTTTTGTTTAATTCTTAGCTAATAGTACGTTATGAAATAATGTTATCTTAGCTAAGATTTTCTTAGTTAAGTATTGTCTTATTTTTACGAGTTATGGACCTCTGTAAAAAAAAAATCAATTTTAATTTAAGAATTATTCCCTAACTAAGAGTCGAGAATGGTAAACGGATTAAATAAATGGATTTAATTTTGTTTTTCTGTCAAAATAAGACGATTAATTATTTGCCGTGTACCGTTAAGGTATTAAATAGAGGGTAGATAGATACACAATAATATATGGAAATATATATCTAGTTAGAGTCTGGTGCTTTTCTCTAAAGATCCTATGATGATATCGTAAAAACTTCTTTTGCGAATATTACTACACTTCCCAGCACAAAATAATTATTCAGATAATTTCTTCTAGCATAATGTCCTTGTACAAAAATACTAATTTACGGTGATCTTGAAGAAATCTTATTAAATTTCATTGAAAAAAAAAACATCATAATAGATATTACAAATTATCAAATAAAATAGATAAAAATGACTAAGTATATACAAGATAAAAGGAATTCAGAGCATAAAATATTCTAAGAAGTGGATCCGGTTCATGCGTATAATCATTTCTGACGGGCCTAAATCGCTCATCTCTGACGAGGGCTCCATTTTCCAGTTGTTGAAGAAGGAAAATTTCTTTGAATATGCCAAAGAAATAAAATATTGTTTTTGTAATAATTTTATGGATAAAGCTTTACATAAAAGTATGAAACTGAAGAATATTTTTAGTCCAATTAGTTATGTTTTTTTAATATACCAAAGAAATAAAATATTGATTTCATAATAATTTGATCGATAAAGTTTCATGTAAAGTATGAAAGTGAAAAAATATTTTTAATGCAATTTGCTATAAATAATGAAGTGAAAACAATTATAATAAAAACAGTTAAAGCTAAATGTATTAAAATAAAAGTATATCAAATAAGTTCAGGTTTAATATTATTAAAGTATTATTTTCTTAATTTTTTTTCGAAAATACGTTTAATTGGATTTTACCAATCTTATCTATTTTTTATGGGCTATAGCAAATCCACCTACAAAATCTTTTCAATGCCTCTTTTATCAGCAGTTGAGACTCTAGAGGTAAAAATACATTATTGATGAGTACAATTTAGATCGATAGGTAGAACTATACATGCGTTATTTTCATTTAGACTATTTTTGTTCTAGATATTAAATCTGAGAATAAGTCATTGGGTGTGCTTGTAGGCGTGCTGTCGAGTCTGCTGCTGCTTTGGGATTTCCCTCATTTATCAGCTTTCTTTTGTTAATTATTAAGCAACAATCGACTAATACTCTTTCTTAAATAACGGTACTAGTACACAGTGTTGTCCAATACGTATGTAGTATTCAGTGCAAAATTTTACATTTTTGTGAAGAAGGGACGCAGTATGAAATTTAATTTTATGTATTTGTGTGCAAGTGTATGGTAACATCAATCGTAGTTAAAAACACGTTTGATAAAGTAATATCAAAACTCGTTTCATTTAGTGTTCCTTCCTCAGATAAAAGCTTCAAATTAAATCCTTTTCATTATTTATATTTTCATTATCTTAAAGAAGTTTTTTGAGACTAACTACATTTTTGTTTAAATCTATTCACAATTAAGACTTGTTATTTTTTAATTCTCGTAAATTCTTTTAAAAAATAAAAAATTCTCAATAAGAATTAGTAATTTGTTTTTGATCTTCTTGATTAAAATTTCAAAATAGTATTTTTGAAAAAAATTTTGAAAATCATATGCATATCAATATTGATAAGGTTTTCGGTATAGTAGAATAAAGCGTAGAATCATGAATGGCAATTCTATATACAATAAAATCCAACTTACTTTAATGAGAAAAATGAAATGCTAAGCGTTTTTGTAGTTAAATAATAACAGTACTAGTTAACCATTTTACAAATTTAAACTTATACTAACATTAAGTAACACAGAATGTATTAAAAAAAATGTGGTTAGTAGTAATTGATTTTAAATTTTTGGTTTTCAAAGTAATCTATGTTGTCCTTATAGTTAGTAAAGGGTACCTTACTCCAAATCAGTAGTACTGCTACGCGCATCACCGTTTATGTTATTTATTGTTACAACATATCGAAACGAGTACGTGAAGTAAAATTTTTAAAACTTACTTCAAAACTTTTCGATTTGTTTTTGCGACCATCTTTGAAGAATAATCGGCTAATCTCTCTGTTTAATCACTAACCACATAATAACAGTAAAAAAAGTGAATAAAAAAAAAAATCTGATGTGGACACTACATGACTTCCTTGTATGCTTATTAAATTCACATAAAATTTTATTTTATTAATAAATTCTGATATTTTTTTCACACGTACATTATATATATAATTGTTATTTTTGAATTATTATTTATCGTAAATATTTTTTACAATCAGAGGTAATAATTAATTATTAATAAATCAATGTATTTAAATTAAAAGAAAGATGTTAAAAAAAAGAAAGGTAATGAAGTCTGATTCGAACCGATGTTTATCTTTGTAAGATCCAAATATGTCATTAATTAAAATTTCATTTGGCTATAACTCAGGAACCATTGAAAAAAGTACCACTTTGATAAGTCGTTGAAAAGCTCTTAATGAGGACTTATTGCTGCAGTTAAGAAAAAGTCCAAAATTTTGGACACTTTAGGTTTAGTCGAATGTAATCAAATCGACTGAGGTGCACAACTAAAATATTACAACAGCCCTTAAGCCAAAATTTCAGCATTCTACAGCTAATCGTTTTTAGTTATGTTAAATACACACGTACGTACAGACATCAAACTACAACAGACGAAACTAGTAAAATGGATTCAGGGCTGGTCAAGATATATATTTCCATTGAAATATGCCGAAACTTTTCGAAATTTTTCGTGATCACAATACTTCCTTTACAAGGAAGTAAAAAAACTGTAATAAATAACATCAACTGATGCCAGTGAAAAATATAGCAGTACCAATCACGCCGAGACGACTGAAAATGTTTATAAATAAGTTTTTACAAAGTTCTTATTGTACAGTTTGACTAGGTTTCTAGTTGCAATAAACGCCTTTACTTACATCAATTATGAATTGAGGTAATACAGTGCGCTGGAAAAATATACAAATTTGTGGTGAACACGCCGAAAGCACCGTACTACTCGATATGAAAACATTAACTCTGCTTAACAAACGAAGCAGTAACAACCTGCCTTATAATATAATAGCACCCACATCCTGGTAATATAATTAATGCCTCAGTTTAGTCTTTCTTAATTAATTATTTTAAACACTTGATTTTAATTATCAGAAACAATAAACTAAAAAAAAGTATTGATTATTTTATACTACGTTTTTTTTTTTAATTACATTAAATGTAATTTTAGCATTTTAAAATTTAATAAAAAAAAAAGAATTAAATTTGCATAGTGCACCTAATTCTTGTTCAAATTCACTATATTAATTGGAATAATCACCGTGACAGTTACATATAATATGTTTTCATATTTCTTCTATTAATGGTTCAGTTTTAAGTAATCTGCTGCTTTCTTTTTACTTTCACAGTAAGTGTTAGTCATCTCTATTCATTGTACTGATTTTATATCAAAACATCTGATTCAAAATTGCTGTTATGATGTCAGCTACATGTCTTATTGTTTTTCCATAAGATCATTAAACTGATTATTTCTTCTTTATATTTGTATATTCTTATAGTTTTCTGTGATGAAATTAATTCATACAACTGGTTGTAGTTTGAGAAAATAACTGGAATATGGTTCGTTACCAGACAGCCATGTAATTTTTTTTGGAGTAAAAAAATCTGTGCTATATCAACCAGCAAGTTATAATGTGGGACACATTCTTGAGAACTACCACTGACTATGGGGGAATATTTGGGAATTAATTTTTCAGATGCCCATTTCATAAAATTGTTCGCTGCTATTATCGGAACATGTCTGTACCAAATTTTTTCTTCTTTGCGTAAAACCCTTTAACTGTGTTTTTATAACATCCTTATCAAAATCATCCAGTCCATTTACAAATTTTTAACTTGTTTGTACTTCTTGTTTGTTAATCGAACATTACTGGAATTTATTGGAAAAGCATTTGTAATCCCAAAAGCAACAGGTGTTTTTTTCCCCCCGCATTTTTGGATGCTTATTATATGCTTGTCCAAATCTTCCTACCTTTAGACAGATCTTCTTTCTCCATGAAATCATAATCATTATAGATAATTTTACTTGTTTAACCATAAACTTTTTTATTCTTAACGTTCGACTTGGATTTTGCCATAACAAGCCAAAAAAAAAAAACTATCACTAATAGTAATATAAATCATATACACATTTTTGTGATTTATAATCACAAAAATAATATACAAAACTATGAGGAATATGTTATGTGACTTAATAAAGATCGTGTACTGTTACAGGTCAAGGTAAAAATGAAACTAAATAATTTATTAATGATGCAAATGGATAGATTAAATATAAGTAATAGGATAAGACTAAATAATTAACTATCAATAAATAAATTAGTTAATGGATTTACGCTGTATCATTGTTGATAGGATGATTGAACAAATTGCTTTTATAACAACTGTTAAAATAAGTGCCTTGTAAACTAATATTCAAATTAAATAGGTATAAATAAATAAAATAACTATGCAATAAAAGTGACAACAGTTTGTTAGTAGAATAACAAACTGGAAAAAAATTAATTATTTCATTTGTCTAACTTTTTAAATATGTTTTCATTTATTAATAAAAATAGTTACACCTGTAGAACACACTGTTGTAAGAGTACAATGCTATGAAAAAAGGTAGTATAATGCGTATCAGAGCAAGTGCTGGTACTTGCTCTGATATGTATTATACTACCTCAGCCTCATATAGTCAAGCTCCATATTCGTCTGATGTGCTTAATTGCTTCATTCCTGTGAAACAGACCTTTGCATCAGGAAATAACTTTCAACAGATGGATGGTATACTCATATAATATTTGATTAAGAATTTTTACATATAAATGCCAATAAGCAAAAATGTTTATTTAGAACATTTTTATTACACGTGTTATCTAAGCAGAAAAATATTTGTTCATGAAATGAAATTATACACAATAAATACCATTATCATAATTTTACATTAGATTTAAAAGTATTTTTTTGTGCAGTACAATTGATTAAAGAAAGAATATTTTTGTTTTTAGGTTCAAGGTACGTGAAAAACTTGAATTTTAAATTAAATTTGCACATGACAAAATTATGTATACAATATTGTCATTTTTACTATTTTGTACATTTGCTCGAAATATAATTTCAGCAAGCCAAACAACATTACCAGGTAGGTGTACTTGCCTTTAATTATACTAATTATTTTATATTAGTTGACTACATTTTATGTCAAGGGTTAAAAAAATGTATTAATTCAGTCATTTTTAAGGCAAACCTAATGTATAATGATATAATTTAACTTTAATTCTAATAATGAATGTAAAGCTACACAAAATATTATTAAAAGTAAAATGAAATTTTCAATACAACTAATAAACAATTCCATCAAAATATAACAAAAAAAAAAAACCATATTTCCATTATCATAATCGTTAAACAGAGGAATACAATAAATCAAGTAATTCACTTTGAATAATTCTGTTAATAATTCAGTCTGTGTTTTATTTTTTGTTTTAGTTGACACATGAATAGTTAAAGACTTTTGTTTTAAATATAAGGACTAAATATTTGATTGGTATTGAAATGCATATTTCCGTCTTAATGAAGTTGTAAAATTAACAAATTTTTGCTAATGAAATGTTACCTAGTAGTCTGAAGGTTTTCTTGTTATTCTCTTCCTTAAAAAAGTTTTGCATTTAATTTACAAAATTATAAATTAATTTATCTTTCATCTGTATTTTAAAAATTATCTGGGGAAAAATCCAAGCAGCTTTTTAAATTTTCTTGAAAAACTTGTCTTATACTGATAATTCATCAGCATTGTTTTAGAATAATTTGTCAATTAACAGATATTTCCTGATCTTTAAAAAATATTTAAAAAACTAAAACATTCAATTTTCTACTTCTGTGTTCTCAGCAAAGCATTCAGTGTAGTTTATACTTTGTACTAGTGAAGCAACTCTGCAATTTTTGTCATAGTACCTGTTAAAAGCATAGTAGGTCATTCCTAACCAACCATAAAGAGATGGTTGGAATTTTGAATTTCTATTAGAGAAGAGAACCTGTGAAAAATGTAGGTCATATTGGTACAATATGTAAAACATGGTAAACTTAAGATGAGCTTAGTTTCTTGTCAATATTTACAAATAAATCTTTTCCTCTGAACAGAACCTAAATATATTATGTTTAGTAACGATCACAAACTTAACATTTTATTAAAAAGCTTTTAAGGAAAACAGTATAGTTTTATTAAGTTGCACACTAAATCAGTTTGACTACTCCATTAGAATTCGTTAAAATACCTAAAATTTTACTGGGTAATCTCAAAACTATCACTGTCATTAATGGAAATTTTATTTACATGATTAACAATGTTATATCTGAGAAGCATAAAGCATTGATTTTACACATATCCTTAAATATTCTCTTCACAAATAGTAATCTCTACTTATTATTGACACATAGTATATGAAATTTTGGGATTTCTTCATTAGCTCGTAATTTTTTTTTTTTTTTTAAATAGGCAGACTGTTTTTGATTAGTGCAGGTAAATATGAATTCTGTACCTGATATTTACTGAATTAAAAATTTTAACTTTTCTATGAGGTTAAATATTCAAATAAAATATTACTGATACAATTATTTATTTCTAAACGTTAAAAATTATTCTGCCAAACAGACCACAGATATATTTTTCAGTTGCATAGCAGGGTACTTTAGCTATAATATGATTTTATGAGGCTTCCATTGCCATTATTATTTAATATTATAATTTATTTAGCTGATAACTTAAATGATATTTCTGAATAATTATTAAATTATAAGATTTCTTTTTTAGAAAAAACCTTACTATGTTAAATTTTAAAATAAAACTAATAAGATAGCCAGAATTTTTGGCATACCCATGTAATATGTACTAAGTTAGTTTATTCTATTCAAATTTTATTATATTCTCAAAACCATTAAGATCATACTAAGCATTTCTAATGTGTGTGATATGTACTATTTTTAATTGTTTTGTAATCTGTATAATACATTATTTTATTTAGTCGTGTAATAACAACCAGTTCATTTATGTTAATGACAGAAACTTACAGGCAACTGATTGATGCATTAGCCATGTAGAAATTTTCACTAATTTTTAATACACCTCCAATTAAGTCCTTATTAATCAGTATTAAAACTGGTCAATTTTTAGAACGATTGAAGAATACTTAATGGTTTACTTAGACTTTTTTCATGACTTATCTACATTTTTTCTTACTTAGATTTTATTTCTAGTGCTTAAAATTGTTGATAATTATTTTTTAACTACAATTTGTAAAAACTAATCTACTTGTTTTTAATATGATAGGAGCAAGTGATAATGTTGATAATGACGACAATGATGATGGTAGAATGATTGCTGATCTGCCAGAAGTGGAATCATCTTGGTTATCATCTTTATTTGAAGATATTGTCTTTCAAAGAAATAACAAAGTTATGAAGTCGCCTATCATTTTACAGACACCACCATTTACATCATCTGTCAATAGTAATGGTGGTTTACAATCACAATCATATAGTGGCTTTCGTCCAGTAGATATACCAGAAAGAGTAATTAGTAATAATAAACCTTTAACTTCAGCTGGAGGAGAGGTAAATATTTAATTACTGATTGTTTTTATTTTCAAAAGATATTCAGAAGAATGTTTTAGTGACACACACAACCCTCTTCTACAGCTCAAACTAAAAACAGATTCAAATCACATAAGTATACTACTGCCTCTTAACAGATGTGTAAGAGATTGAAAACTTAATTTTGCCTGACACAAGTTTTATGATAATTTTAACATAACATAAGCTTAAGTTGGAAATTAAATGATCATTTTCCTATTCTAAACAGCTTCAATATACATTACAGTTACTATCATGAATGAGGCTTTGATTATAACAATTTTTGATATGGAAGTATTACAATCGCATTTATTGTCATTAAAACTACAAACCACAGCTAAGTTTTCAACATAATTGATGTTAACATTGATGGATTTACCATAAAGATCCGTAGCCATTAAATATTTTAAATATATTCTCTTGCTGCCAGCCCATTAATCACTATTTGATATATTCTTTTTCTCAATTTACCATCACTTTTACCACCAATTCTTTCAACTTTTTAAAAGAGTGGAATTTTCTTGGAACTAAGGCTAAACTGCATGGTTGGTAACTGAAAACATTTCATAAGAGTTTTAACAAGCAGTGATTTATTGTGTGACAACATAGTGCTTTTTGTTGTAGACATATGTTCAACTCTATGTAAATATTTCACACCACTTTGTATGCTTCTTCATTCATAGCATTAACATCACACAAAGATAAACATTACCTAAAAATTACAGCAACCATACCATATTTTGAAAGTAAATGCATGGTTGATGCCAATGTAATAGATAAAAAAAGTAATAAGTCGAGCCTTAAGATTCAGTCGAACTTTGCATGTTTTTTTTTCAGTATTTGTTCAGGAAGCTTCCATGAGATGATTGGACCTTCATTTGAATATTACAGCTGCATATGCATGTTCTGTCACCTATTATGAAAGTTTTTAATAATTCTGAGTGATCAGTGATGTCAGTTAATTTGTAGTTTTGTGATGATTTTGTTGAAAATTCATTTTGGAACAAATTTTGCTGTTAATTATCTATACCCTCAAAATGTCAGTCAAAATTCTGTCACACAAACCAAAAGAGATTTTCAGAATGTTCTTTATTTTGTCAATATCTCATCAGTTATTGATTTGTTAATATATCCATTCCTTTTGTCATATTGAATGTCTTCATGGCTTTCTTGAAATCGTTTTTATATTCATAAACCCTTAGTATTAATATAGCATCCTTGCCAAAATCATTCTGAAATATTATCACCAATTTACAGCACTTCAATCCATTTTTAATGCAAATTCTTTGTACTGTCATTTTCAAACAAAATAAATCACTACTTGTACTTAAAACATCCTAAGAAAGACAGGAATAACATCACATAGGAAAAAACAACTTGAGTCGAAAAACATAGTGAATAGAATAAAAAATTATTGTATTTGTTTTTATTCCATTAGGGGGTTGCACAAGAATTCTAGCTAGTGGTGGAGTTATCTTCAGGTAGTCAGGCCTATTTCTACAAAAACTAGTAAATATACGGTTGTACCACATTAATTACACTACTATTTAAAAGAAATAAATTTATAAAAACAAAAAGTTTTGTAGATTAATAACATTCCATTTAATAACAATTAAAATTCTCAATTTTTTGATAATTAGGTATCTGAAACTGATATGTATCTTTTGGGTGCTATTGAAAAGCTTGCTTATAGAGTCAATACAATGGAAAAACGGTTAAGACGTACTGAAGAATTACTTCAACATGTCATTGAAGCAACTGGAAATACTCAAAGGCAAGGTATGTAAATCAACTGTGGTATGATCATCATGTATATGTTTATGTATAACGTATGTGTGTTAGAAGTTTAAAAAGAATTAAAAAATGAATTTAAATACAGTTACTTAAATATTTTTTTAATTTCAATTGTTGGCTAAATTTGATACATTTTATTAAATAAAAATTAAATAATCTATGTATGATATAAATAAAATATGTAATAATATATAACTCTTATTAATAAGAGTTATTTAAGTATTTATTTATTTTGATATTAGTTATTTTATTTCCTCACGTTTCATAGTACCTTTACATCAAAGATAAAATGTTTTTTAAAGAATGTAGATGTTAAAAAGTGGTTACAGAAGAATGTAGAAAATTTCATCTGTAAAAGCACTGGGTAATATGGAAGGTATCTATAGTTAGTTAATTTTAGAGATCAGCACAGAGAGAAATAAATGCTTTAGGTAGCAACCAAACTACTCAGCCTTCATGTTAAAAATCTAATATACTTCATGCAGAACTTTTAAGCTTATATGGTAAATTAATACATAATCATTTTTAAAGTTTATTCTTTCAATTTTAGATCCTTGTCCAATGAATTTCACTAGAGTAGAAAGGAGTTGTTATCATTTTAGTGATAGACAGTATAACTGGAAATCAGCATCATCAATGTGTAAAAGTCTAGGTTCAAATTTATTAGAAGTTGAAACACCAGAAGAATTCAGTGAGATAATTACATATTTGTCATCTACTCCTTCATTAAGAGGTAAGTGCAAAATCTTCTAACTAAAAAATACTTCAAAAAGAACCAATGCATGTCTCTAAGTTGTTGTAGTACAAGGTTTTTATAAAATTTATTATAACACCCCATATATATTGAAGTCAACAAAATAAGTTTATAACTAATTAAAATTATAAACATTGTTAAATTGTTATGTTAATAATATTTAATAACGGTATTGTGTTAATATCATTTCATTCCTATATTTAATAATGTTTTGTTGATATTATTTCATTCTATATTTAATAATAATATTTTGTTAATATTATTTTATTTGTATGTTAATAGTATTTGAATAATTCAGTCTTTATTATGTGTGGTCGAATTTCGAACTTGCTAGAAACTCATAGAGAGTACGAGATTCTACTAGAAACAGTAAAGCAGTATGTTTGAATTATTATTTTTACTTAGAATGAATATTTATTTTTTCAATTGACATTTATAAAGTTTAGTTCTGTAATTCAAGTAATTATTTATATTGTCTAGAGTTAATTGTACTTATAAATAATGAAGATATTTGTAATAGAAGCAAACAGAATCTTCTAGTCTTTTCTAGACGGTCAGCTAACAGTATATAAATCGGTTTGAGCGACTGTGGGTTGGTTCATTTGTGTGACGTGTTACAAAAGATTCGCTGCCTCTGTAGTCTGCACCAAGTTTAAATTTGTTTCATATAGGTTTTGTTAAGCATTGTAAATGTTGTGTTAAATAAATTATTGTGAGGAAGTTGGATATCATGTTGGTTATTTGCAAATCATCCTCTCACTATTATTGGCGACCGTGATAATATTGTTAAAAATTGTTTGTCTTAATCCATTAACTGCAGAGTTTATAAAAAGTCTCTACATATAAAGCATTTTAAGAGGACTTTTTAAAAAACTATATTATAGATTTCATTTTAATTTAGAAGATGTTTTAAAATTATTATATACATGGCAAAATGGTCAGATACCTTGGCATGTGTATTCATGCATATAACTCCTTACCCTAATTCAGCTTGTCATACAAATTAGAAATACAAACATATTA
>JAAAKQ030034738.1:24745-36348 GCA_010016005.3 Zanna intricata
CTCTGCACCCAGGCTTCCTTAAAAGGACTAGCCTAGATTCCTTCCATTGTGCAGTAATGTAGTTATCACATATTAGGCTGTTCAGTATTTTCAATATTATTTTAAGTATTAATCAATATATCAATATATATATATCAATATATCAATATTATTTTTTAGTATTTTCAGTATTAGGTTGTTCAGTTAGTCATTCAACAATTCTATTGGTGTTACCTCTACTAAAATCCTAATGACTACAAATGGAATATTGTCCAGTCCTGGACCTTTGCAACTTCATTTTCTTACTGGCCTGTATTAATTCATTGACTTCAAAAGGTTCAAAATCTCCTAATTCAATCACCTCCCAATTTAGATCCTCGTGTCCTGGGAACAACTTTTCCACTGCTCGACGGACCTGTTCCTCCATGAGAGCCAGCAGTCTTCTCTCCAACTTGCCTGACACTATATTCAAGCCTTTACCCCATGGGTCAGCATCCACTTCTTCATTTAGTTTCTTCCAGCAAATCACTTTGGCCCTTTTTATTGCTGCATTGTACTCTGCCCTGGCTGCCACATAATCCAATCATGCTGCATTCCTACTGTCTGATGTAGACCTGCCTCCCAACCATTGCTAGGCTCTCCTAACTCTCCATGTCATCTTCCTTAGGTGTTCCAGATCTGTCGTCCACCAGAATGAGTGTTTTCCCCCATGGGTTGTATGAGTACTGTTGATTTCTTACATTAAACCTGTATTACATCCACTACTTGAATTGGTGTTATATCTCCTACTAACCTGGAACTAATCTTCTCTCTAAAATAGACACACCCCTTCTTGGAGACCAACTTCTACTTCTGTATGATACGATCCACCTGGGTATGCGGCTACAAAAAATTAGAAAGTGATCAGACAAACTTTCTCTTTCATTAATCTTCTCAGTCGGTACAAATGCAAGATCAGTTGCTGAGGATGACACCTGAATCTTGCTCCTTCACCATTTATATGAGACAACCCCACTGAATTCACCCTTTCACTGAGATAATGACCTCTGACACTATCAACAGCCCCGAAAAGTCCGAGTTTTTAGCATTAAAATCACCAGGCTATTAAAAGTTCCTTCCCTCTATGTTTAGCTATTTCTTCTGTAAAATCGCCTACAAGATGGCTACAACAAAACTGTCTATTCTGCGTTTCGTGAATGATAGCACGAAAACACCACTAGCTTGCTGTCCACACAAATCCAATTCCGGATCCATTGTTCACTACTGGAATACCCGCTACCGGGAATCCCAAATGACTATCTTATTCTGGTTTAAGTCATAAAAAATGAATTTGTTTAATGACTTCAGTTACACATCCAATTTCCACACCATCATTTCTTCTTCATCAATAATATGCTTTATGCAATTCTTTCATTTTTCAGAAGCAAATCGGGAAATCTCTCAGATTAATAAATTTTTAATGTCCTTAATTTTAAAAATCATATTATTTGATACTACATAATCCTCAACATCTGCCCCCACCACTTCAATCAGGTTTAGCTCACAATGATAAGGAGTTCTCAAAATAAAATCACCTTTTTTTGGCAATTCCATTAATATATTTTTTTTAATTTTGCATGTGAAAAGAAACAGACTTCAGCAAATCCACTTTCAATATGGTCTTATGAATAGAGATTCTCTTATTTGTTAACCATTTCATAATTTTTGGCTTTGTCCATTTATAAAAAGAAAAATCCTCCAGTTTCACAGAATGGTATGAAGCATTGTCCATTTTTTTATTTTCTTTGTGTGACCAGTATGGATTACTCTAGGTTTTCATTCTTTTGCACTGTTGTCGAGACCTTTCTTATGTCAATCTATTCAGGTTTATACTTTTTTCTTTCTCTCTGGAAACTTAGATTCTCAAATCACTTTTCTAAATTTAACTCTGTCTTTACACACATCTTTAGAAATGTTTAATGTTTTAAGATCTGTTTCTATTTCTTTTAGACCAGTAGATCTTTCTGGCTCTGTTTTTGTAGAAATTAAATATTCGTTTTGTCAATCTTTAGTTTTTCATTCTGCATAAACAAACATAAAACTGTTATCTTCTTTTCTGGATTAAGTCTGCTATTTTTCTGTATGTAAATTTCTTTTTCACTTTTCAATTTTTAAATTCCATATTCATATTTTGTATTTAGTTTTAGTTTTTATCGTCCACATTTTGTACTATACATTTTTCTTAAAATCCTTTTTTTCAACTTTTGCTATTTCTTGTTCTGAAAAAAAAAATTGCACACATTCTGCCCCATACAGTGTTTCTGGTAGGACTGGTTTTGTAGTGCTTTAATTTGGAATTATATGAATGGGATTTTTTATTGTAAATGTTCTTTATAAGATGATAGGCAGTTTCCATTTCTGATATTCTACTCTTCATCCCATCTTTTTTCAATTATATTTATGTTATGATTTCTCCCAACTATTTAAATTTTTGAAATCAACTTATTCCTGGTTAGTAGAAATTTTAAGGGTTGGAGCTCTGTTCTCTTTATCATTAGAAAATCGGTTAGGTTTTATAGGAAATTTGAAGTGTGCGCAATTTTCTTGCACTTTGCTTAGTTTTTTGAATTTTGATTTAGCCTTGTCTATATCTCTTGAAAAAATTACAATATCATCTACGAAGGCCATAATGTTTGTATCTATGAAATTAATTTAAGTGCCCATTTTTATGTTTTTGTATATGTTTAACTTCTTAAGTTCTTTTTCCCATTCTCTTATAACTTTTTCAAGGATACAATTAAAAGGGATCAGAGACAGTACATCTTGCCTTACACCAGTTTTAATTTTGAATGGTTATATATTAAAGTATGTTTTCCCGTCTTCTGGAATTCTTTCTGTTTCTTTCCAGTTTTTGTTCAGTTCTCGTTAGCATATTTCAGCAAATAAACTGTTTTCTACACATATTTTATTATTTATTTCCTCTGCATTTGGGGATTGGGAAATTTGGGAGTTTCAATTATTTTTCTGGAAGTTAAATGTTTCTTTAGGGTAGGGACAATTCAGCAGGTTTTCAAAATATTTAGCTAACTGTATTACATTTTCTTAATTATTCATTATTATTATTATTATTAGGTATCCTTTTTCATTCCTTAAGTTAGTTCAAATTGGGTTAAAGCCAGTTAATTTTGATTTAAAAATTTGATAAAATTTCTCGCATTATTTTTAGAAAAATTTTCTTCTAAAATGTTATATTGCTGTTTTTCATAATTTCATTTTTTATTTCTCCTGATTTTAGAATTTTTTTTTTTTGATTTTATCTAGATTTCAGTTTTTTTTTTTTTTTTTGTAGAATGAGAATTATAATTTTTTCACATTTTTACTTCCTTGTAAGAAGTAAAGGAAGTAATGTGATCACGAAAAATTTCAGTTTTCATATTTCAACAGAAATATCCAGTTTGACCACCACCCCTAATCTATTTTGACCTGTTTCAGCATGACATCTGTATATGAGTGTCTACCACATAACAAAGCAATTAAGTAACTGTTCACTTTATTAAAAAATAGGAAAATTGTACCTCACTTTCAAATGAAATAAGTTTAAATGAAGTGCAGCAAAAAATGTGTATATGTAATTTAATATGTGTACAAGGAAGTCATGTGTGTCCACATCAGATATTTTTCTATGTGTTGAAGAATATCTTCACAGAAAATTATTCCACCGAATTTGTTTTTCTTTTTAACTTTAGAAAAAGTTTCTTCTACAGAGTACAATTTTTTTATTATTCCAATCTTTATCTTTGTTTCCTGTAATTTATTTTAAAAATTTTTTCAATAGTTTCTACTTTTAAAGTTAGCTTTTGGACATTAAATCTTTTACTATTGCTTGGTTAATGAATTTTGATTTTGGGAAGAAATTTATTTTAATTTGGAACAAATAACTGTCTGAATTAAATTCAAATTTAAAAAATTTTTATGTTTAAGATTACTGTTAGGTTATTAAAATGATCTACTTGAAATTTTCCAAGCATTTGGTTTGAAATTTCCATGTTTTACATTTTTGGGGGATTTTGTTTAGTCTTAATTTTAAGTCAAAAGTTTACAGATTGCAATTTATTGTTTAGCATTTGTATTTTTTTCTTATGAGCTGAGTATTTTCCTTCAATCTCTTCTTCTTTTCCAATCTGCGCATTAAAGACATCTAATAAGATATGTTTTTTTGTTAGTTTGTTTATTAGTTTTTCTAAATTTTTCAGTATTTTTCTACTTTTCCTTTATTTTTAAAGTTGGTTTATTGGAGCACCACAGTTGATTATGATCATAATATTTATTTTTTCATTTTAAAGTTAAGTCTATTATTTAAGGACTGAATATTTATTATTTTCATAATGTTTATCAATTAAAAAGGCTGTTCCCAAACATCTCAAACCAGTTGTATTTTTAACTGTTTCAGCTGGTTTTCCTTTTAAAATTTTCATAATTACAACTATTTTTATCTCTGAATCTCGTTTCTTGAATTGCACAGATTTTGATTTGGAACATTGTCCTTAATTGTTATACTAAATTTCCTAAAACTGAAGTAAATGATGTGTTAAATTTTTTACTTTCATTTCTACATTGTCATTGGTTTATTTTTGTCAGAGGCTTAACACTATGACTTCCTTTGTTTAGCTTAATAAATGGTATAAACACTTTGAATAAAAGCCATTTAAAGCTAGTACTTAAGTAACAAAATCATCTGCACCACGTTAAGGATTTTTTCCATAAAATTTTTATAAACAAAACCATACTGACGAATTCAATATTTCAAAAGACTAATGACTAAACTAAGACCATATTTCATTGGTCAATGTGTACTTTCCTTTTTTATTACTTTTTTTTTTTAGGAGACAATATGTTTACTATTTTTTCTATGTTACTTATAATAAGAACACTTATAAATAAACACAAATAAAAAATAATGATTTCTATTGCATGCGTAAATTAAAAATTAAATAAATGTCCATACAAATATGCATGACTGAATTTGAAAGATGATTAAAAACAATTTTAAGCATTAGATTACAACAGGCTGTTTCTAACTGACTGTGAACTGCGTTAAGTATTACAAGTATTTGATCACATGAACACATAGCCAACAGCATTGTTGGTGACAGTATGTCCTTGTGAAATGTTTGTTTACATCTAAAATATTCCAAAGTATAGATATTATAAATATTCAGATAATTCAATTTAATTTTTTTTTTCCTAAGTCATAACAGAAGTATTCATCATGTTTCTCAGAAATTTGTTTATTTATCTAAAAAATAAATCTTATCTTCATCCTGTCAGGAAAGAGTGAACTAAAATTGTACAAATATTTGATAATGACTTTATGTTACTATAATTTATGAATTTTACTTAACCAGTTAACCATTAAAGTATCTGTGTATATAAATTTGTTGCAAATTTTAATGTCAAAAATGGAGAACCAATCATTGTTTGTTTAAATTTTTCTGCTGGAATTAAAACTCTTGAGATATTCCTCTTGTTTACGTCCAAGGTAATGGGCAAAAAAAATCATCAATGCAATTCATTTTGCTAAAACAGTTCTAGATTTCATGAAAACTACTGAAGAAATTGATACGATATTTTGAAAACAAATAAAAAGATTAGTTTTTATAATACTGGAGATTATTCAATAAAAATATTCTTGGTTTCATTATTGGTGGATTTTATGAAACAAGGATGATCATTTTTTGAACAGGGTATTCTAACATTTAAGTCTGATTAAGTATCTTAAAAAGTAATCATTTAGGAAAATTAAATAATTTATAAAACTTGTTTACTCTATAATAATCTTTGTTCATTTAATAGTGGCATAGTGTCTAATTAAACTACTACAGAGTAAATTTTTTATAAAATTCCCTTCAAGTAATAAACTAAGTGAATCCCTCAAAGAGAAGGCAAGATTTTAAGGAGGTTTTTGACTTCTTAGCATAATTTACTTAACTTATAAGCAGTTTACATAAAAAGTTATGAGACTTATTTTCATTTAACAAAACATAAAGGTTAAACATAATTTTAATTCAAATATAAAGCTAATAATAAAAATATATTAATTTATACTGTGTTTGTTTTTAGAAAATGACTATTGGACAGGAGGATTAAACCCAGGACTTCTTTGGATTTGGTTTAATAGTGCTCGTCCAGTACTTCCTAAAAATCCAAATCCATCAAAACCAGAAGATGTTGTTCACGGTAATGGTAGATGTTTAAAATTATCGTTTAATATAAAAAGCAAATTATATCAGTACAATGGATCAGATTGTGCTAATCGACAGAAGTATATATGTGAACATGAAGAAAATATCACTGTACGTGCTTTAAAACATTATCAAAAATCACTCCGGGAAAGTAGGAAACTTTAATAACTTCATATATAATTGTATAAATATTCATATGGTTTCCATAAAGTTTATTTACATCATGTTCTGTGTAATTTTTTTTCATAACCTATGAAGATAGTCTAAATATCAAAATGTTAAAAGTGTAAAAGTTGCTCCTACCATAATGTTTTGTTTGAGGATGCCATTATTAAAGTGGTGGGATGTATTAAACATCCCACCATATAAAGATATCTGTGTTTCCCACAGCTATTTAAGCTTATATTTTGGTTTCTGAACAATGCATTACAGGTAAGGAAGACATGGAAAGATTGCAAAATTGTTTAGCTCACACACCAAACCAGTTGTGCTGTTGTGTTTGTGCATTGATTTAGTTTATCAAATTATATATGGTTTGATGATTACTAAGATATGTTAAGTTTTAATTAATATGTTAATTTAATTCTCCAGATTAACTATTTTTAATCCATTTTCTGTTATTCGAGGAAACCTTTCCAATGATAACCCAATAACAAATTACAATAAGGAAATCAATACTTACAGATAACAGTAAAATTGATGCAACAATGAAACAAGTTAATTGTAACAAAGGATTCATCAAATTTAATTTAACAACTTAAAATACAATATTAATAAATAATTTTTAAAAATGCAACTCAATTCACTCTGTGGCCAAGAGCTTTTTTCTTTTCTTTTAAATTGTCCAAATTTAATTCAGGATATTTTTCTCTAATGAACTCCTCATCCATATCTGGAAATCTTTTAAAAAGCCCTTGCACATGATTCTTGTCTCGGCTGTAAAAAAAAAAAGAAAGTTAAAATTTATGAAATAAATACACAGAAAATAGATACAATACTGAGTACTTCTTTATGTAAAACATATTATATTATCTCTATAGAGTAGTGTTCTCTAATAACATAAAATTTTCTAATACAAAAGTATTCTTAAAAAAAGTAAAAAAGAAGTATATAATTACTGGGTGACTGTTTCTGATATTTCTTCCATTACTGTCTTAAGAGTCATCTATTAATACTCAAATATAACAATTAAATGAATTATCTTATGTCCTTAAAGAAATATTATACACAAATTTTATGATGGTTCCCACTAAGGTTTCAGAATTTATCCTTATGTCAATGAGGACAAGAAATTAGGAATTAATGATTAAAATAAATGGGACACTTTTTAGAGATATAATTTTTAAAAAGGAAAATTAAATCAATCTCCAAACTTAAGGTTATAGAAAGCAACCTCTCAAAAAAAAGAAATACACATTGATAAATCTGTTGACTTCAAAGCACATCATCACAGTAGTACTTTGTCACAGAAACAGAGTGTATTATGTTGATGTTTTCTATTCAATATAAAATATTTCTAACGCTTGGAAGTGCTTGAATGTTTGCAAGCTGCAACACACCAGTAAGTGTTTTATTAGTGTAAGATGTAATTCATACGTTATGGAGTATTATTTGATCACTGGAATTCAACGACTGGAACCATAACTAACTAAACTCATTGGAAAGATGATAGCTCTGGATATCCTAACTTGAGTTTTTTTGCTAATTTTAACTGTAATTATCATACATGATAACTACAGACCATTTGAATTTCCTGCTTAACAAAGAGATCTTCAATTTATTAACTTTTTAGTTTACTAATTTTTCCTAAGAATAATGGTCAACAGTACAATTTTTTTTTCATAAAAAATATATGTATACAAATATTTTGGTTTATATTAATTAAAATAAATCCCATGATTAATCATGTATAATTCCAAATTGTTTATCTTAAAAATATTTCTACAATAAATAAAGATCCACAAAATAAATTAAGTTTTTAAATATATTGGAAAGAATAAAATAAAAACTTTTCTGTTTCACTAAGCTTTACTTAATATTAAGTTTACTAAGTATCAATATCGCAAACATGGATAAAACATCAATGAATATTTTTTATTATGTAATTTTCTAAAATAATAAATACTAATAATTACAATAAAATAATCATTTATGCAGTTAGTTGATCCTAAAAGGAAAAATATCTGTGAATAAAATTCCCACAAAAAGTTTTACATTTAGATCTAAAGTGGCATTTTTATACAAAGTCAATGATTTTTGTATAATGAAAATGTTAATTGTAAGGATTGCTTATGCTTATTATTTCATTATTATAGGGAAAACTTCTTGGATAAGGTTAAAATCATGGAAAAGGTGAAGATGATTTTTTTTTAAACTTCTTTTCCTATTTTATAAGACTTAAAATATAAAAAAGACTAAATGCTAGAACAAATAGGTATTATTATTATTTTAATTTTACAAATTTGTAATATCCATTTTCAGTTTTAATTGCATCTATTTAAATAAAAATTTAAGACAACTTTTGCATAATTTTATGTTAAACCTTACTGCACAACAACTGTAAAAGATGGTCTGTGATACTTATTATAAAAATTCAAGTCTACAGTAATTTTAAAAATAAAATTGCTAACTGATATAACAATTTTACAGAAACTGTTGTTCTGAAATATAAAATGCAATATTAGTTAAAAAGCTGCTTTTCTAATATCAAAATATAGTGCAGACTACTCTGCAGGATCTAAAATACATCTAGAGAAGAAACTATACTTGTGATTGAATTTCCTCAATTTGCAAACTTCCAAAACATTTTTTTAAACAAAAAATATCACATTTTGCATTTAAGAGATTGCATTTAATTTGAAACAGATAAAAAAAAATTCACTGCCAAAACCGAGTTTTTCAATTTAGTCACAAGTTAACTAGATACTGTTATTGCAACTATAAAAAAGAATACGCTACAGTTGAATTTATAAACTTGTAGGATAAGAGGAAAACTAATAAATGTTTATTTTATTACCACTAAGAAAGACTTGTTACATGCCTTTATTCGTCCTAAAAACAAAAAATTTACACACATAAATACCGTGCATTGTTTAATAACCTGAGTAAACAGTTCCTAAGTACTCTCATACATAATTTAATAGTACAACAGCATTGCCGAAAGTCAGGTTAACTTGAGTCCAGAAAAAATTCATAGTTCATGGACACACAATCTTACATTGTAGAATGATTAAACCTACCATCAAAGATTCTGCTTCTGGAAAATGAAATGACTCAATTCTTTTTGTTGATGTTATTACACTACTATACAAAAGATTTTGATAGAACTTTTTCAAACATCTCTTTGTTGTAAAACAAATAATGAAATGTATATATATTTACATTTGTAGAATTGGAGTTAGCAATGAATTATTTTTGAAAAAAATAATGGAGTTCCTTAAGATTAAAAGTAGACTTACATATATAAAAATTCCTATCAATAATGTAAACAAAAAACAAAGAAAACTTAACATCTAATAAAAAAGGTTATTTACTTACTTCAAAGCTTTACGTTTTTCATTAAACAACTTCTCCCTGTATTGTAACAAGAACTGTTTAGTTTCAGAATAAGAATAATAAAATTTATGTGAATCACGCCAATTTTTATTCATAAATTTTGGTATTAAATGTTCAAACATTTTATAAAAAAATGTTAAACCTGAAAATAAATAATTTATACAAAATCAAATTTAAGCAGAACTAAAAATTAAAAATCCACTAAGACATATATTATTAATAACACTACTCATTTCAATTTTTCACTCTCAAAACCATACCAGTTTATTACAAGATATTAATTCTTTATTTAATGATACAAGTACCAGTACCAGTAAATGAGAACAAATAAATAGAAATTGCAAAAATAAAAAAATTTCTAAATGCATTCACATTACACTTTTCATTATGCACACTTCACTTGCATGGTTTACACCCTCTTGATAAAAGTTAAATTTTCTATCTATAATATGTTAAGTTTGGAAGTTTTGTTAAATTCTAAAAATTTATTTTGCAGCTGAATAAGTCATTCCAATACACAGGTAGATATGCATTGAGAGACAATGACCAAATCATCAGAAACCAAATTTATATTAAAAAAAAAAATATATATATATATATATATATATATATTTTAATAACCCATTAAATATCTAATGAAGCCATAATTTCTCTTAATAAAACACCTATATGTTTGAAATGATTTCTGCTAATTTTTTTGGTAATGTAACCCATCCAATAAAAAACTATCATTTGTAAAGGACTGTAAGGGATTTTACCAACCAAATATTCTTACATCTTTAGCATGTATACCACACTATTCCTCTCTTCTGTGTACCAACTAGACCTTATGTAAAATACTAACTTAAGTGAAAAAACCTGCTCATGCATCTACTGACATCTCTTCGTAGCCATATATAAAATAAGGTGTAATAAGCTAGCAAGCAAAAGTTAAACCTAAGTATGTCTAAAAGAAAACGCTCTTGATTTTGTAAATAAAAACTGTTTACTCTTTAAACAAAAGTTTAATTGACGATTCATTTTCTATACTGGAATCAATATAAAAACCGATTTTGTAAAGGCAATGTCCAAGAAGTGGCAGGTTGTAAAAAAATTTTAATTAACAGGTTCAACTCAGCTCAAGCGCTTAAACTTTCGATTAATATCAAATGCTTAAATAGATAATGCTTAAAATTGCCTTACAGCACAATCTTGAGAAACTTGAAGTACAAGATACTAGCTAAAAAATAATTCAAAAAGGGAAAAGTCAATTTATGAGCATAGTAAGTATGACTATATCTGACATTACTTTTGAAGACTGGAGTCTTGATTCATCAAGCTTTTCTTTAATTTGTATTAATAAAAGTATTTGACTTCAAAATATATTTATCTTAATCTAAATGTTTTGTTGTTTATTATATCTCTATTTAATGATGAAAGTGCAAGTATAAGTAAATGAAAAAAAAAAATAATAGAAACTGCAACAAATTATAAAATGAAAAACAATACAATAAAAAGTAAGCAATAAGCTGATTGGGGTAATCACAAACTTCATAACAAAATTCCATTTTTGAACCATTATTTTTTTATAATTCAGATTTTTCCCCAATTAGGATTCAGCATATTTCCCGTCATAATTATAGAAAAATTTCTATATTTCAATGTAGATCAGTTGACAGGAAAAGGCAGAAATCTCTGAAACGAAGTCACTAGCTAAGACCCAATGATCAAGTAAACAAAAAGTGTTTAATTCCAGTTTTGGATTTGAACTATTTTCTATTCATTTAATATGAACATACAGGGTCTGTATAATAAGTAACCGGACTGAGCCTGCCCCGCGCCGTCATAGCGTCTGCTAACCGGTATCTG
>JAAAKQ030034750.1:0-17014 GCA_010016005.3 Zanna intricata
AGGCTAAACTCTCGTACTCTTTCGCAATGGCCTCAAAAGCCTCTTGCAAGAATCGGAGTCGGGGC
Source organism: Zanna intricata (assembly GCA_010016005.3). Lineage (NCBI taxonomy): Eukaryota > Metazoa > Arthropoda > Insecta > Hemiptera > Fulgoridae > Zanna > Zanna intricata. Next base: position 66 of record JAAAKQ030034750.1, read on the forward strand.
AACACCCTACCCTGCGGGGATGGGCTGCGATGATGATGATGCACTGGGACTCCCTGATCCCCATAGCGATGATGCTAGATCACATACAGAAAGGAGCCGGGGAAAGGGACAGCCTCCTGCGGAGCCGCCGAGCATCGCTCGGAGATGGACGGCTGTGATGAGGCACGGGGACTCCTGCCCTGTCGGCGTGAACTCTGACATGCATACATCCACACCTACAAAAAGAAATACTACACAAACACGTTTACACACACACACAGGGACTTAAAAAAAAACCGGGATGGATGTGTGAGTGAGTGAGGACAGATGCGTGTGACTGTTTCATGTGTTGTTTCTGTTTTCTGATTTACTTGTTGCAGGTCCCGTTTGAGAGGGTCAAGAAGAGAACTTCCGAGCGTTATCAGAACATTCCCCCCGAGACTGAGCTATGCTTAATTGCGGGTCCGGTCTCGGGACGGATAGGTTCTTCGGAGAGGGAGGTTTAGTCGGTATGTGGCAGGTTATATTATGCCTAACAATACCTTGGCAGAGCCTGTTAATCTGGTTGCTAGCCCGGGACGAATACCGGCCTGGGTCCGAGCTCAGCACACCCGTAGTGGCGTGCGTAAATGGCATTCCTTCATCTCCGGACAAAAAAAAAAGGAAAAAAAATAAGCGTATACTATTGCATCTGCGTTTGACTTGGACAGGATATGATGAAAAATTTGCTGGAAGACAATAGGTTGATTCTTTATTATAACTGGTAAGTCATATAGGAAATTTAGAAGCTTGAATCTCCATAGAGAATATGAGTACGGATATGTTCGAAAAATAGAAGGCGTGCCAACATTTATAAGGTGCAGTAGACGACGGGTACGGAACCTACAGGGGCAGTACAACATGGATGATTCTCATATTTTCCTAAATTAAGATTCCCAAAAACCGAGTCAAAAGCAGGATGATTTGGCTGTCCTTTGAGACGGACAAAGTAGGATGCTAAAAGCTGGGGTCCCGTCTATCCCAAAGTGATGGCTCACCGCAGTCAACAAGCAAGCTTACTAAAGGGCTTGATTTAAATTCACCTGTGGCAAGCTGAAGGAAGGAATAATGTACAGCATCCAGAATTTTAAGTACAGTATGACGCGCTGAAGAGTTGGCGACACAATCGTAATCTAAACAGGAACGAACTAAAGAATAATAAAAGCGTATCATACTTGATCGATCGGCTCCCCAATTTTTGTTGCTAAGGACTCGAAGCATATCTAAGAGGAACTTTTTGCTTTTAATTCTTTAATGTGTTTGACCCACGTGAGATGGCTATGAATAACTAAACCTAGAAACCTGTTATCAGGAGAGACAGCAATCAGCTCTCAGTTGAGAAATACTTGCGGAATGGAAGGGTCCCGGAGCCAAGAAAAGACTACACATTTAGTTTTCTCGGATGAAAAGGTGAAGCCAGTAACCCTGGACCAAGCTTCAAGACGCGATATAGTGTTCTGAAGCAGTCTCTCTGCAATGGCTGTTGAACGGGACGTAATATATATATACCGAAGTCATCGACAAATAACGAATATGAAACGGGTGGGTACACACATTTGGTTTTTTTGATAGCAATAGAAGATAAGGTGGTACTTAATACACTTCCTAAAGGCACTCCCCGATGGCGCTACCCGATAGAAATTTCCAACATGAACACGAAAAGTTCGATTTAAAACTCCCGTAATAAAGGCGAACACATTGCCACTGATTCCCCAAACTTTGAGAGTGATTAAAATACCACGTCGCCAGGCCGTGTCGTATGCCTTTCTGTTGTCGAAAAAGATAACGACGAGGCGCTGGCAATGTAGGAACAGCTGATTCCAGTGATGCCAAATTGTCAATGGAAAACCGTCCTCGTCGGAACCCACATTGTTCAAGTGATGAAAGCCCATTTTTCTCCAAATACCAGGTAAGTCTTCGGTTCACCATTCTCTCTAATACGAGTAGTTTGCATAAAACGCATATCAGAGAGATAGGAGGTAGCATGAAAGGTTTGTTTTATCTTTACCAGATTTGAGTAGTGGTACGACAAAGGCTTCCGACCAAATGACTGGAAAGACTTGCACAAAGAATAAACCATTATAAATATTCAATAGGTGTTGTAATTCCGAATTAGTAAGATGTGACAGCCTACAGAGACGAATGTTGTCAGGTCCAGAGGAGGGATCACGTGAGGTTTTAATTGCATGTGACAGCTCGTTAAATGGAAATGAAATATTTAATTCACCCACCGAATCACCTACATTTAATGGAGATACTTTCATTCGTAATTTGTACCTCTGAAATTCGTGACTGTATGCTAAGGTGAGGGAGACAGAATAAAAACAGTCTGCTAACTAATTTGCCAGCAGACGGTGTTGTGAAGAGTTCTTCTTCATGAATTAGTCCGAGAATGGATTGTGTTGGTGATCCACAGATTGGAGGTAGTGCGCGACATGGTTTCCACTTATTTCCTCCATGACTTCCTCCAAGCGTCTAAAAATACGCGGCGACATGTAGCTCTAGCCTTACGGTACAATCCGAGATGTTCCTGAATTCTCGAGAATTCTCTGTCCCGAGAATTCTTCCTGGCAGTCTGTGTCGTTGTGACCTTCTCTGGCACATCGAGTACAAATTGCGGTTTTCTGACAAATAGTTGTTGTATGGCCATACCCTTGGCATTGAAAACATCATCGTGGGTTGGGGATTAAAGGTCGAACCCGAACCGACAAGTATCCCACTCTTATTTTTTCTGGTGGTACCGGAAAATTTAAAGTTAAATAAGTGAAGGTATAGGTTCTTCCATACCTTTTTTTTTAACCTCCGGAACCACCGTTAAGGTATATCTTCAGAGGATGAGATGAATAAGTTTGTAGCGTGTGTGAAAAATGCCATTCCTGACCGGGATTCGAATCCGGGACCTCCGAATGAAAGGCCGAGGCGGTACCACTCGCGCCAGGGAAACCGGCAGGTTCTCCCATACCGCTTTCTCTTTTCATTATAGCTTAACTTCTAAAACTTCCTGATAACGGAGCTCACGAGTTATTTCTACTACGTCCATCTCCAGAAGATCTCGACAAAGGATTGATTACTCCTAGACTAGTATTTAACGATTTCTGACATACCGCTTTTATACTAATATTTCCAATATTTTTCAGATTTAAAAGGGATCAAGTCTGTTCATCACGGAACGTTTCAACCAATATTGAGCCATCTCTTAGTGTCCGGACGTTTTTCGCTGAGCCACCTGAACCTGTTATCGATTTATTTATCAAGAAGGGAGACCCCTTTGGAGGGGTGTCTCTTCCTTATTGTTTTTAAGAACAATAAATCTTACATTTTTATACTGTGGATGGCACGCAACAACACTCACAGTATTTTCTGCAATAACATTCCTTTCCTTATCGGATAATACCGAGTGAGATCTTTTTTTTTTTTTTTTTTTAACCTCCGGAATCACCGTTAAATTATATCTTCAGAGGATGAGATGAATGAATTGCAGCGTGTGTGAAAAATGCCATGCCTCACCGGTTTACGAACCCGGGACCTCCGAATGAAGAGCCGAAACGCTACCACTTGGTCACGGAGGCCGACCGCTTGACTTAAATTAATTGGTGGTTTTTTCAGATGGACCACCAACCATCATAGAATTCTCTTTTGAACTTGAAACCTTGGTCCCACGAGTACCGGCGAAATGACGGACCACTCCAGAAGAGCGCACGCGTACTGGAGCTAGAGCTAATTACAACTGAGTACGCCCAGGTGCTTTAAGAGGGAGAAGTGGAAGGAATTGGTGGCTGACCTGGATGTTGACCCGTGGGGACGAGCTTATGAACTACTAATGAACAGGTTAATGGTAACGGGGGAGAGGGAACCTCTCCCCCGTTGTTGTCCAGGAAGACTGTAGACAAGGCTGTAAGGAGCCTTTTCGTTCTGGCACCGAGTGATTATCAGATCATTGATTTTGATGTAGCTCGTAGGTTCACAATTCAGGAGCTATCTTCAGCAATCAGGCGGATGAGCGTTGCGAAGAGTCCTGGTCCGGATGGGGTACTGACATCTCTGTTGAAGGGTCTGTACCGGTAAGACCCCTGGGTGGTCCTGGAAGTGATGAATACGGCATTGACCAGGGGGACGTTTCCAGCTTGCTGGAAGACTGCGACCGTTGTGCTGATAGAGAAGCTTCAAAAGGAGTCTGCTACGAGAAAATTCAGGCCCATTAGTCTGTTACCGGTTCTTGGTAAACTATACGAGAAAATGTTGACCAAACGGCTGACCATGGAAATAAATGAGACGGGAGGTCTGGCGGCCTCACAGTACGACGTGAAAAGGAACATACAAAAACTGCAATCGATCCATCGGCGAGGCTGTCTGAGGATTGTCAATTGTTACCAGACGGTCTCCTCGCTAGCGGCAGTGCTGGCTGGTGTTCCCCCAATTCGACTGATTGCCGATCAGCGCATCCGCATATGGAACAGCGCACGGAGAGATGAAGCTGTGGTGCGTCAGTATGAGGACTGGCAAGCCATTTGGGACGCTGCGTTGGTGGCCGCCTGGACCAGACGTCTGATCCCGGTTTTGGAACCCTGGCTGGGGAGGGGCCATGTGGAAGTGGATTATTACCTCTCCCAGTTCCTCACCAGCCATGGGGGCTTTTATCATTATTTTCATCGGTTCAAACGGCGACCATGGTCGAACTGTTTGTACTGCGGTGAGTCGGACACAGTGGAACATACGTTTCTATGCTGTTCCCGATGGACGGAAGTGAAGCAGCAGTGGAAAGTGACGGAATCTTCTCCGGAAGATTTTATGCTCCGGGATTTCGCGGGCTGGGAGAAGGTTCGGCAGTATGTAATCACGGCAGATGTGCGGTGAATCAGATAAAAGAAGAGTTGGATAACGAATGGGACGGCGGTTGGTCATGAGGGGGGACACTTTGTTTCCCGTGTATGGAGATAGGGTGTAGTGAGGAGGCACGGGGATTCCTTTCCCTCTATGACGGGGTCATGGGTTACTCGCGCAGTCATGAACATGGTGGAGCCGGGAGGAAGGGACAGCCTCCTGCTGAGTCGCCACTTGTCCTTGCTTTAAGGATGGGTGGTGATGATGACGCACGGGGATTCCCGTTCTCCTTGGGCGTGAACACGTACATACACACATCTACTCACACAACAGGGTGTGAATGTGTGCGTAGATGGTAGTATGGATGTTCTTTTTTTCTTTGTTCACAAAGAGGATGACAGGAGTGGTGGACAACCGGGAGAACGTAGGTATGCACTTCTGTGTAGAAGTGCATACTTGCTTCTCCTCTTCAGGAGTGAAGTTCCGAAATTCGTCGGACTCGTCCCCCCCGAGACTGCGTTATGCTTAATTGCGGGTCCGGTCTCGGGGCGGAGAAGAGCGGTGAGGGAGGTTTAGTCGGTAGGGGGCAGGCTGTGGAGTCTGCTTAGTCGCTCAGCCAGGCTTCCAAGTTCGCTGAGTTTGACTAGCTGGGGGCAGATAGCGTCCCTGGTTCGGAGTCCGCTACAACCCCATGATGACCCCATGGGGAGGAGTATGTAAATGCATTCCTTCGTAACTCATCATAAAAAAAAAAAAAAAAGAAAAAAAGGACTTTCGAGGCCAGGGGATCTTTGGAGGTTGCTCGAGACTCACTACGTAGAGCCATTCACCCATCGGCAAGATAGTTCCCTTGGATTACGATTGCAATTCATAAGGTGTCGCAACAATATCGAGTGTATGTGCAAGGGGAAATAATGTAGAATGTTGTCATGTAGTTGTGAGATTGTATATGTTGTAATTTGGATCATGTTCTTGGTGCAGTGCAGTGTCTGCGTATAGTGTAAAGTATTCTGCAGCTGAGAGTGTAATGGAAAGAAAAGCTGCGAAGGCTAGGGCCGTGGTGATGCCAACCCCCAAAGTTTTAAAGAATAAGACTCCTCGTCGGGGAATTAAAAACAACTACCAACAATCCACTAATTGTCAGTTTGAAACCAACTTCATTAAGTAAAAGAAAAATTGAAAAGTATTATTTTTTTAATGTTTAATGTAGTTTTATTAAATTTTGTTTTTTTTAAGTTTATTTTATTAGATTTTTTTAATTTAAAGCCTGGGTAGGGTAACAAAAAAAAAAATTGAACTTTCACTCGCTATAATTTCTAAAACAAGATTCTTCTATGTAGATAAAAATGCAGTTAGAAGAGGAATGAAAAAATAATACAAAGACTTAAACTAAATTTGACATAAGATTCTCTAGAATGAAGATAAATGTATTATTTTTTTTAACTGAATTTTAATAAAATTAAGAAAAGGAATGCATAGACACATTATCTGCAAAAGATGCACGTAAGAGAGTATGAGCTAATTTTTTTAACAACTAATAGTCTGTGAGCTGAAAAAGAAAATGTATTATATTTTACCTTGATTTCAATCAATTTTTTGAATTTTCATACAAAAATGCTCTTAATATCAGAATGACATCAAGCTATATGTAATAGTACTATAATTATACTATAACTCAAATATAGTATATTTTAAACTACCCAAAATACTGAATCGCTTAAAACAAGGTTCTCAAAGTTCATGTACTGTTTAATCCATTATAAGCATAATTCACATCTTTTGAATACTGATGAATGTAATGTCAATCCAGAAATTTATACCTTTTTTTTTTATTTTCATTTGTACAGTCAAATCAATTTGTATAGCAAATCAATCAACATACCAAGATATGCTTAACAACTGTTACAAGGCCGTCTTCCTAATAAGCATGATTTGCATGACTGTAGGATAAACAGGCCATATTATATACACACAGCATGAACCTCTGGAACCACAATTAAGTAAACCTTCAGAGGGATGAGATGAATGAATTGTAGCGTGTGTGAAAAATGCCATGCCTGACTGGGATTCAAACCCAGGACCTCCGGATGAAAGGCCGAGACGCTACCACTCAGCCACGAAGGCCGGCCATATGTATATATATCTAAAAAATTAGAAAAGGAAATTCAACATAAACAATAATGAACAACATAAATCTAAAAGGAATGAGTAATAATAAAAATTCAGCTGCCAGTAAACTTTAACAACTTTTCTCTTTTACTGTTTAGCCTCCAGTACCACCATAAGGTATTACTTCAGAGGATGATATGTCTAAATGTAAATGAAATGTAGTCTTTTAAAGTCTCAGGTTGACCATTCCTGAATGTGTGGTTAATTGAAACTCAATCGCCACAGAACACTGGTGTCCAAGATCCAACATTCAAATCCGTACCAAAGTAACTAATTGCCTTTACTAGGGTTTGAACTTTAGACTCTACTTCAAAATCAGCTGATCTGCGATAACAGGTTTAACCACTAGACCAACCCGGCTGGTTAAACTCTAACAACCTGATAATATCTATCTCACTGAGCTAGTAAATGCTACTTTACGTACATTAAGGTTTTAACATAAAATTGCTAATAACAGCAGAAAATGAATCACAATAATCATTATTTTATTTAATTTCTAAAATTTTTTTTATTGAAACTTAACAGTAGCATTAATTCCACCACCTGGTCAAAATGTTTCTTGTTTAGATGCAGTAATATTTTGTTTAGTCATCAAAAAGTAATATTTGTAGTAATAGTTTGTTTAATCATAAAGCTGATCAAATATTGCATGACTTTCCCAAGTATTAATAAGAAAAATTAAAGGAGTGAGCCAAACAAATAAAGTAAATGTTTTTTAGAGGGGAGGAACTGAATATAAAAATAGGAAGAGAAAAGATTATGAGGTAGAAGGATTCTGTAATTTGGGAAGTAGAATTACTAAAGATGGACGAAGCAGGTGTGATGTAAAATGCCAAATAGCAAAAGCAAAATCAGCTTTCAGTCAGAAATATTATTTGCTTACATCAAAAATTAATTTAAACATCAGAAAAACATTTAAAGTATATGTTTGGAGCATAGCTTCACATAGAAGTGAAACTTGGGATAATTGGAGTACCTGAGAAGAAAAGATTAGAAGATTTTGAAATGTAGAGCTACAACTGAAGAGATGTTGCAAATTAATGACGAAAGAAACATTTGGATAAATATAGTTAAAAGAAGAAACAGACCTATAGGTCACATATTGAGGCATCCTGGAATAGTTGCTATGATATTGGAGGGAGAGGTAGATGGAAAAATTTATGTAGGCAGGCAATGTGGAATATGTAAAACAAATTGTTAGTGATGTAGGATGTAGGAAGTACACTGAAATGAAATGACTGGCACTAGATACAGAATCTTGGAGAGGTGCATCAAACCAGTCAAATGATTGAAGACAAAAAAAAAGAGGGAAAGAATAAATTTTAGGAAACATTTTTTTTTTAATATTCATATATAGGTTAAGCTTAACAAATTTGCTTAATAAACTTATCTCTAAATCTAACACCCCTTCAATGAAGGCTAAAGTAAGAGAAAAAAAAATTTTCAAAAAACATTTCTCCACTTTTTAGACAATTCTCTATACGTAAATTATAAAGTTTTAAAAACCGCATTTTGAAAAAAAAAGAATATGATCAGTACTCCTTATATATTAATATTTGAGCCAAATATGAAGAAAATATGTTTGGTCAATCCTGAGATATATGGCAAAGACCAGTAAGACATACAAAAGTATGATGTATGAGTATATACTTTTTTTTTGTTCTAGGAACTAATTGAACCCTAAATTGTAAAGATTTGCAAAAACCCAATACCTCATTTTTGAAATGATCACCAAAATTTCCCCTTTAATTAGCTATTCTAGGTATATTAGCTGGGAAAGTAAAAAATTACGAGATTTATTTTTTGCAGATATGAAAAAAATTTTACTAAAAATATATTTCCAATTATTTATTTATTCATTCATTATTAAGCATATTACAATAGAATAACAGTAAAACAATCAGTTTACATTATTTACCACAACGTTATCATTTTTATGAATATTATTATTACAACATTAGTATAGTGCAAAACAGAATGAAATTATTAATTTCATTCAAACATATGCTTCATGTCTGATTATGCATAATTACTAGAATTAACATATTAATAGTTATCGTTGATATGACACCGACATGCATGTTAAATAAAAATTACAATGACAATTGACATCAAACACATATTCATTATTGTCCTACTTTTCAATTTACAAAGTTTTTTTTTTGTTTTCTAAACATTAATATATTTGTTATAAGTAAATATAATATTTCATGTATAATTATTGTGTGATATTAAACAACAATGTTTTACAAATTGATTTTAAAAAATAATTACTCAATGCCTATTGCTTTATTATTTCAATCATTACAACAGTAGTTATAAAAAGATATACATACATAAAAATTTCTCAGAAAGAGTTACACTACAGATAAAAATTACAATTTCATTATCTTTTAACTGCTCTTTTTTTTTTTTTTAATTAAATATTAAGTCAATAATTTTAACATAGTTAATGCATAACAAAAATTTTAAACCCAAATAGCTAAGTTATATAAATTTATAAATCTGATGATAAACTTATTCTAAAAGAAACAAAATTTTACATTTCTTAAAAGTCTGTGCACATACAAAGACTTTCCCACAAGCTCGTAATCTGAAATGTAAATTATGTTCAATGAACCATGAAGGATTGAGTAACTCAAGTTAATAATGAAGATTATTCCTCAACCTTGATCAGTTGTGTATGACTAATCTATAGTACATAATTCATATAAGCATTGACTATAATAAACATTAAACAATCGCGTTCTCATTTAAACAACATAGCTACACGCACTGGTACCTAGTGTATCCTCTAATAAGGATATGTTATAAAGTTATATAATTATAATCAGTTACATGAAATAGCAAAATATCATTTAGCATGATATCAAGGATAAATTAAGAAGTTTTAATTGAGCATTTCATTTTATTGTAAATTTTTTAAATTGATTTTTGTGAATGAAGCATACCTTGTTGATACCTTCAAAAATCTGCACATTCTAATTGTGATAACAACTTAAATTTGTAATTCTGTCATTTGATCACCAGTACAGCTTAATGCTCTTGATACTTTAAAACTTACACTTTTTTCTTTTATATTCTGTATACTACCTTTAACTTTTCCCAATAAAGAATTTGATCCATTTCAAACATTTTATCTGGCAAATATAATCAAAAATAACAGCTGGTTGAAATTCTTTATATTTTTTTAATGATGTTATGCATATGCTACATGTCCACAAGCAATAAATTTACAGAAAGTGTTAATGAAGAGTGCTATTAGAGATTCTAATAACCATGAAGTGTTAATTTTTTTAAATATCAAATCATCCATAGACTAGAAAGATTAATTTGAGGATTATGTAACTCAATAAGTGAGAGTGGAACTATTTAAGTATTTTTAAATTAAAATCTACATTTTAGTTTGAACATAAAATAGGCAACAAGAAAGAAATACAGAATATAGAAAAAGAGAAAATAGTAGAATAAAGGCAGAAATATAATTTATTTGTAATTTCATTCATCTTAGTCAGTTAAAGAAAACAAATCAGGTTATGTGCTAAAATTTATATCAGCATCAACTAATCTCTTCTCTGAATATGTTAATTAATTTTTAAGAATTATTTAGTACTTTATTGGTTACTATGTCAGGTATCCTAACAGGTCACCTTTTTATAGAATCGTTTAAAAAGATGAAGAAAAAAAAATCAGAAAATTGCTGAGTATTACGAACTCGATTAGTTAAATAAGATTTTATCACCAATAATTACAAACCAACAATTTCAACCAGTACAGCAACAGTTAATGAATGAATGGTTACTTCCAAGTTACCTTATAAACTACTCTTAACATTCCAACTTTACAACAAAATGAAAAGATATTACATTTACATATTCTGTATTGATTTACTAATTATATCTCCAAGAAGCATTTTTATTTATAATATTAACATGGATAATAATGATCAGTACAATTTTACCTTCCTACAGATCTACTTTGCAACATCATTTACCTAATGTAACAACGGTTTCCAAGTTTTATAACCCCATCATCAGGTTAAATCACCACAACAGGTTATACCTTAATGCGATCATAAGGTATCATATATATGTATAAAACCAATGTAGTCGTAATTCTTTATTTATTATAATATGTTTATATAATTTAGACAAACTCAATATGAGTGAAAAACAATTTTAACCAGATTACTGTGTTATAAGCACTGAAATGCATTGTTACTTAAGTTTTAAGATGAAAAAGGTGAATTAGTTTCATTATTTTAAAAATAGAATATGTTAGTTAATAATATACAAAAAAAATTTAACAAACATTTTTTTTAAAATACAAAATTCATTGAGTTTATAAATAATTGTTGATAGCAGTTAAAAGACATAAAATTATTTGTAGAAATTAACAATTAATAAAAGCATATTTTTAGAGACACTATTTTTTACATAAAACTATGAAGCTGCATTATTACTTTAAAAAATTATCAAAGCTATGTACATAATTATCATAAATGTTACACGTGTAAGAAAAAAATTTTAAATTTCTAATTTATTAATTTTTTAAATTATAACAATGACAATGATATTTGTAATAATAATACATATAAATGATTAAATTATTCATGATTATGTTAATTTAAGCTCATTATCATTTTAGAAATTTAGAAAAAAGAACTAATTTAAAAAAATAAAAGCAATATAAAATTGAGTAATAACGAAATTTAAAAAAAAAATCATCTAATGAATTATTATACAAAAAAAAACTCTTCATATAACTAATTCAGTCACATTTTCAATTAATACAGTTACATTATCTATTAATTACATTTAAACATTCAATTATTATCATTTAATAAATTTATTTATAACACATATAAAAACGTACTTCTACTTTTAACATTCATAATTCAAGTAAAAAACAACTTTCAATTTGATGTGTTTGTGACAGAAAAATAAGGAAGTTAGTTACACTCTACTCAAACTAATTTTAATTATTGTATTGTAATATATAATACATTCTAAAATCTACAAAAATATTATTATTACACTAGTACAATTACATTCTAATAAGTATCAAAATTATTATTAAACAGTTTTTTTTAATTAAATATTGTAATTATGTTATGTAATTATTCCAACAAATTATAAGATATAAAAAACACAACTAATGTTTAAAAATAATTTCAATTAAAATACAAAATAAAAATGTTGTTAAAAAATAATGACAAAATTTTTTATACATTAATAAATTAATAATATAATTAAATAAAAGTAAATAAATATTAAATAAACTGTATAAATAAAAAAAATATTTTAACTCTTAACAAAAATAATAAGACAACTTGATGTTGACAAGTCCAAAATTTATGAGCTACATTAAATAAAAACATTAGATTAGAATAAAAACGTTGCACAGTACTAATTCTGACTAGGGCTTATCTTAACAGTGAATAATTGTAAATAAATAGATATGTGAACATAAATGAACACAAAATTATATGAATTAAATAAAAATTATTATTAAACAAAATAATAAAATAGAACAGTAAGGTAATATTTTTATTTAATTTTAAGGAATGAAAACAAGAAAATTAAATTGTTATTCTGAATAAATACTAAATTTAAACAATGTAATGCAGTTAAAAATTATAAATTATTTAGAGAAGATACTTTATTGTCCTAACACTTATATAAATGAAAATGGCTTAACATTTTAATTATTAACGAAACACATTATCAACAGATGATGGATGACACACTTTTGAAAAATCAAATTTCTTATAGAAAACAAAGAAGTGAAGAAGTAAATATAATGGTTAAGGTTTTTGATGACAATTAAAAATAATAATGCTCAGCTAAAGCACAAGTGTTAAATTCAGCATTTTAATACTAATGTTTTTTAAATTTTAGCATTTTAAAAAAAAACACTTAAAACACTCACGTTTCAGTAAATTTTTTGATAAAGACTAAATTAGGTAACATTTTATGTAAATGGATCCAAAAATGAAACAAAAACAACTCTACTATCACTTAATGTTGAATGAGACATCCAAACAGTAATGGGTTTAATTAAATAAGCAGACATCCTATAATGGTATTAAAATACTGGAATTTCACTCAACACCCGCTGCATAGTTTACACAGCAATACAGAATGCCATGACAGTGTGAGTGTGAGAGTATGTGTGTGTGTGTGTGTGTGTGTGTGTGTGTGCGCGCGCGCACATGCAAAAGTAAATGATTATGTAGTTAGCATGTTAAAAGTATAATCATGAAAAAAGCACAAATATATGCTACATGTTTTACATACCATTAAAAAACTATGTTAGTACATGTTTAGATCACAATCCCTACATGTATAAACTGCATTTTCAATTTTCAAAAGAATACATGATAAATTTATATTAAACAACTGTTTACAAAGTAAACAGTTAGTTGGCAGTAACTGTTAGTGCCAATCTTCCAGTGAGATTGATGAATTTAGATGTTTAACAATATTGTCAATTTGGATTATACTATTAGAAGGTAACAAATTCATTATTATTCACTTTTTTTTTGTCATCAAACAATTTTTCAAAAAACATATTTGCTTGATCACACTAATAACCTGAATCAAAATTTTAAATTAGATTTATTATGTAATGATGAACAAATTGGATTTATGACATTATTTTCAATCATGTGTAACTACATTTAACTACAGCTTTAAAAATAAATCAAATTCTATAGAAATATTTTCACTTATTAGTACAACTGATAATCCGCTGATCTTTGTGGTGGAATGATAGCATCTCAATCTTTCATCTGCAGGTCCTGAGTTGAATCCTGGCCAGGCATGGTATTTTTCATATGCTATACAATTCTAATTTCCATATCTACGCACAAGCTTTAAGCTTATGTAGTAATATCTTCAAGCCAAAAAAAATAATAAAATTAATTCTAAGCACACTCCTATAAATCCGCACTAAAGATATAACATTAAACCTTTATATATATTATACTCATAGGCAATCTTAAACTGTGGTAACAAATATATCATTTTGTTGAAGTTATTCCAGCAGTTATTTTTAATATTTATTAAATCATAAAAATAATAATTCTTAAATCCATTATTAAATATACTATTACATATTTAATGCATAATTAAATTTTATCATTAATAAAATATAATTTCTTAAAAATTCTGTTTCAATTTTTTTCAAAATTAATGAACAATCTTTTTTTCAATACAAATAACATTACTCAGAAATTGATAATTTCTGTTTCATGTCAGCAATAATATTTCTGATTAAACCAACATTTAAATTTCTGACCAACGTTTATTTCATCTACATTAACATCAGAACATTTCTAATGAATTAGTTTTAATTCTTTTCTAACATTCCTTTAGAGAACAAACTTATTTTATTACCACATTTCTTCTTCCTTGTAGCTTAGTTTATTTAAAGTTATGAACTAATACTTCAAAAACATCATTTGCTAAAAATGGCTATTAGATTTGCAAAATTTGTATTTTACATAAATTCAAAGAATAATGTAATTCAATAAAAATATCATGATAATAAAAAATAAATTAAAGGTAGTAATAATAAACTGTATACGTAATGCATGATACGAGTATAATAGTTATGTAACTGATAAAACAAGAGTGATATTTTCAAGTACAGATCTTCAGTCAACTACATATTCTTATTTTTATAAAACAAATGCAATTTTATCTGATATGGTCTAAATAAGAATTTTATTTTGAAATTTTTATAATGGATTGGTGCATAATTATAAGGCATTTTTATTAGCGTCTTATTTGTTAATAAAAATTAGCATCTGGTTTAATTTTTTTTTAATATAAATATTTATATTTTCAGGTTATAAAAATGCATGTCAATAATCATACTCATATTTGTCATATTATCCTTTACCACTACGAGAAAGGATGGAAAGCAGCACAATCATTTCACGACCTCAACAAACTTTTTGGCAAAAGAATAATTAGCAAAAGTCAATGCTTGGAATGATTTGCATGTTTCAAATCTGGCGACATTAGCTTAGAAGATAAGCCAGAAAGAGGTCAAGAATCAGATTTCAACAACGAGGCACTTTTCACAGCTGTGAAAGAGGACAAAAGCTTGACGACTGAAATGCTGGCCAAAAACTTCAATGTGTAAAGCTGAAGTGTCTGAATTTTTACTGATTTGCTACAACAAAATAAGCAAGCTCCATTTCTGAAGAATGTTGTCACTGGGTCATGGCTTCTCTCCAAAAATTTCAAAAGAAAGATCTGGGTTTCACCAGGAGTTTCATCAAAAAGAATACCGAAAGACATGCACTGTAAGAAGGCAATGTGGTGGTGTGTTTGGTGGAACAGAAGCAGAATTACCCATTAGGAAATCATCTCAAACAGTTTGTTATTGGTGGAATAATGATGAGCGTCAATAGTGGCGGATTCCAGACAAAAACGACAAGTCGTTCTTCAACATCAACAGCGATATCTATCTGGCTCAACTCGACCACCTTCACACTGCAATCAAGATGAAAAACCGCGCAAAAAGAACCATATGTTATATGATTCGCCTATGGACTAACACATCAATAGAATGCTGGAAAATTAGTGGGCAAACAAAGTTTATGAAGATTTGAATAAATTTGTGGCCAATGTCAAAGCATGGATTGCCTCCAAGAACAGTGACTTCTTTGCCCATGGAACAGACCGTCTTCCAAGCAAATGTGAAGGAGTTATTGAAGTAGATGGTAACTATGCTCCAGAATAATCATTTAGAAATGTTATTGTTGAATTTTTATGTTTCTTCTTTTATAAATAATGTTAAAAAAATATAAATATATTGTTTAGAAACACCTGATAATTACACACCAACTAATAATATCTTAAGAAATGGAAGTGGTTTTTTTAATACCATACATTCATCCTATACACTTTAATAAGTTGAAATTTATAAAAATCAAACTCTGCATATTTAAATAGTACTATTTTTTCATATTTTCAAAATATATATAATCTAAAAATAAAATCAATCTCCACATGTAAAAATTCATAACAAAAAACCAAATAAATTTCCTAAACAAGTAGTGTTTTTTTCATAATCACACAAAGATTTTTCACAAAATAATATGTATATGTAAATTAGTCTGATATTTTGTTTATACAAACAAATCTTTAAATTAAATCAGCTAATGCAATTTTAAAAAAGACAAATGTAAAAAAAAAAATTATACAAATGTAACTTTTAATAAACTTACAACATTTACTTTTACAAGAAATAATTATTTTTAAAAAATATGTAAATCATTCATATTCACCTCAACTTAATAATACACAAGTTAAAAAAGATCTTTCCCTAGCTCACTGTTTTCATTACAGTTACAAATAATCATTTCTAAAGAAAATTTTTAATAGAAAGATAAATTGTATAACATTAGTTCAAAAAGTGCCAAATCTTTTAAAATGATATAGTAATGAGAAGTTGTAGCATCTAATGGCAGGTGGTGCTGAGAAATAGCATTCTTTTTCCCTAATGTATTATTAGTTATAATCTTGTTGTAATTATTCATAAACGATCTTTTTTTCCCACTTGCATGTAAAATAAGTGTAATACTCAAAATGGGCTAATATTCATGAGCAACAAATAAATATCCATTAAATTTTTCTAAAACCCTGGAAAATATTTACTGAAATTCATAAATTATTAAAAAGGTATATAGTGATCAGTTCATGAGCAACAATGTTATGTAAACAGTAATATGTCATCAGTAGATAAACCATACTCAAGATGGCACTCAACATCGTACAACATTTATTTCACACAAGTTTTTGAAAGTTTTCCAAATATCATTTTTTTTTTTTTGTCTTCAGTCTGACTGGTTTGATGCAGCTTTCCAAGATTTCCTATCCAGTGCCAGTCGTTTCATTTCGTTATACCTCCTACATCCTACATCC
>JAAAKQ030034761.1:0-17013 GCA_010016005.3 Zanna intricata
AACATGAATATTGATGAATAAATAAATATTTTTTCCTAAAAATATAGTCACCTTACTTTTTGAACACACCTCGTATATAAAATCACAAGATTAAAAAGATTAGATATTAAAAACAAATAATTCACACTTGCTCTTATGGTAAATAATAAATTATTATTATTTTCCTCAAGGAAAACATTTTTTATAAGAAACCTTTTACTTATTTCATGTTCTTTTCTAGACAATTCTTGGTATATGTATCCCCATGCTGAAATGTTTCTGCATTTTCTAGTACAAATAACCCTATAAGACATGTATACATTAATTTTTTTGAAAAGTATTTATTATAAATGAGAAATATTCAGCCATGTCCATATGGCTGGTGTGTTTGACACAGAAAATTAAACATTTAAGTATATTATCCAGTTACCATACTTGTGAATTATCTATTCTTCTGTCCCAGAAGTACTTTTTACCAAAAAATTAACTATCATAAATAAATAAATGTATGATACATGCCAAAAACTAAATGCCAATCTGATAATACTTATACTTAATTCTAATCAAGTATAAATACAGAAAAATTGTTAAGTTTAAAAAACTGAATATTTTGTAAATCTATGTTTAAAAGAAATATGCAACTATTAAAAATTTTTATATCTTAACACTAAGATTGAATTATTCTAATCATACATAAAATAATTTTTTCCTACTTCAATGACTGTTTTACACACCATAAAATATAAGTTAATGGTGACTAATCTTTAGTATTTCATATCTGAACACACACTAATTTGTATTACTGCTATCATTAAATATTTTGTAAAAAAAAGAACATGAAATAATTTCCTAAAACAATAAAAAGATGAATGAATTGTAGCGTGTGTGAAAAATGCCATGCCTGACCGGGATTCGAACCCGGGACCTCCGGAATGAAAGACCGAGACGCTACCACTCGGCCACGGAGGCCGGCAGATCAGAAAGATTATCACATTTGAAGTAAAGGCAAAACCTTACAACATTCCATCCCATTCAGTAGCGAAAGTAAAAAAAAAGATTGATACATAAAAAATGACTGAGGAATTAAGAAACTTTATTGCAAGTTATATTTATTATTAAAATGTACCAAAATAGACAAAGACACTCCTCACTAACAGAAAAGTTATAATAAAGACATTAATGAACAAATCATTATCAATAATTTGTACATAATCTGAAAAATTTACATAAAAATTAGGATATTTTAATTTAGACTCAGGCACATCAGTAAACCCCTGGTTTTTAAATTTTAAATTGTACATGGGATTTGCAGCAAACTGCCACTTACGTGAAGATTAGTTACATTACAGGAAGGCATAGATATTATATAATTAATTTTCTATGATTGTAATTCTTACAGATTCATCAATCGATTCAAAAAGACTTCATGCTTATTCCCTAATCATTTATCTAATACTCATACTATGTTTATTATAATTAATGCGTTTGTTGGAAATTATTGTGGATGAGTGGTGGGGAGCACGGCGAGCCGCGGTGTAATCAGTCTGCACTACGCATTCTCACGTTCAAGAGCTCAAGCTTAAACTATTTAAACTTTTTATACTTGTATACTTAAACTTATGTATTCTTTAAACTTAAACTAATGAAACAGTGTTATACTTATACGTGTTCATTTATTCTAAATGAATTAAACTACTTATCGCGTGAGTCTTCATCTCACCTTGCTAATCGTACACAGCGTTCAATAAGTATTTAAGGAAAAACTTAATAGAGATATAAATTGCTCACTTTTATGAACAATTCATGACTAAATGGCATCATCAACACTTACCATCACGTGGGAATATCTCAAGGAATAATGTTCTGAAAAATAAAAAAAGGGTGTTTAGACTACTGAGGGAGAATCAGTTGCTGAAACCATGTATCATAACTGATTTCAATAGATTACTGAAGTTTCAAAAACTCATAGAATCATCTTTTCTCAAGGCAAGGCAAATAAAAATTACAATATCATCATATAACTCAATATTGTTTAGAATTGAAATAAAACTAAAAAAATAATTTTTGAATGATAAGAATAATTTTAAATGGAAATAATAACTAGTAATTATAAATATACAATAAAATAATAGATTAAACTGTAATACAGTAATACAGAAAAAAATCATACACAGAAAAATAATATTAAAGTATGTAAAGGCAAGGAAAATAAAAAATCATTTAAAATTAAAATTATCAAATAGACCTTTAGACCAGGACAGTGGCTGTACCAAGCACCAAAACACTGTGAATGTTGTGCAGCGACTCCGGCAGCAGCTCCATTAGGACCTCTGAACACAATCGGGACATTAATCTGTAAAATAAAGAGTTTATTAATAATAAAAATATTATTTTATGAGAACAACAAGAAAATGTTACAAAAAAGATAAGTTTCATGTTTTAACATGCTAGCTTTTCATTAGTAAGTTCTCATAGAGTTTGCAGTGTCTCAGAAACAGTGATAGAAAAAGTTTTCATTTTACATGTCATATTTGTAATTTCAAATAAGTATTGGTTCATTTATTAAAAATCATTATCGGAGTGAAAGACCCAGCTTATACTTGATAACTTATTTTATTGTAGTTCTTTTATTTTATTACAATATATACAATTAATGATAGATGACATTAATTAATATAATAATTATTATTACATTGCTTCTCGGTCTCAGGCCACGCGCTTCTACATGTGTCATTATGTAGGTGATTTTTCAAGAATAAATGTTGAAAATAGTCTCCACCAACAGCTAAACACTTGTGTACATGGTTTAACAAATTCTGGTATATCTGCGTCAATTTCACTGTGGTAATATTGCTAATTCACATCCTGATATTCTCCTTCAGTTCATAGATTGTGTTTGGATTGTTTTGATACACTCATCCTTTCAACATTCCCCCTAAATAAAAGTCACATCTCAACAAGTATAGTAACCACGGTGGCCACAAGTTTGTTCAGCAATAAACAGTTCATGAACATGACCTCTCATACATGAGACAGGTCACCCCATCTGTTTGAAAAAAGCAGTACTCACATTCTTCTTCTGTCAGCTCTTGAGCAAAATCATCCAAGATGGTCATGTCAGATATCTGTTGAGTGTGATGTCTAAAAATATTGGATCAGTAAGATGTGGGTATCTCAAGTATTAAGTTCAGATTTGATAAATGAAAACAAGCCTTGTCTAACATGATAAACATAAACAGGTCCAATCAACCATCTGCAACCATATTCAACAACCAGCATAAAAAGTTACACGTTTCCCCCTATCTGGTTTCTTCAATTGTTGCACAACTGTTATATAGTATAACATTCAAAAACTTGAAACTCCTCAGGACACATCTGTAAGTTGTTCCACCCACCCCAACCTGCTGCAATTGTTTTCTGGTAGACTTCCAAGGACTGCAAAGCATCACTTCGGAAACATGTGCATGAACTTCGAGAGTGCAGACAGTTAGCACATTGTTTTTTGGTGCATTTACAACAGATCCCGTTTGGTGCCATTTCTTTACCAATTGCTGAAATATGCTGTTTAGCTGGGACAGCCACATAGGAAACATTTTACAGAATAACTCCTGTTTCCTTCAAAGAACTGGTTCTTATGTACAACTCTACAATATTCACTTGTTCTGATATCAAATACATTCCTAAACACTTTCAACATAACAAACCTCAACTTTTCAATCTCAGCAGACAAGTGATAGTCAGAGAACAGAAGGGAGGGAAAAGATTGATGAAGTCTGGCCTAAGGGAATTTTGGACTTACCATTTTATGGAGCACTGAAAGAAGATTAAATATATAAAACGCCTAAAAATATGAAGGAAACCTTGGAGGAGGATGTAAACTAAGAAATGAGTTATACTTAATTTGGTATTTTATATTAAAATGTAAAAAGTCTGCATGCACTAAAACTTTTGAATTTTTTCTATTGAAGCTACATTACATGATATTATTGCTGTTGCAGAGCCATCTCTTTTTAAGACCACTTTAAAGGCAGATTATTGTCCTAACAGTTAATAATTTGTAGGGCTAAGAGGAACTATACTAAACCTGTCAAGACTTGTGGAAGGATAATCGCATTATAGATAAAGTAGGTACTCCTCACATTACAGAGAAAATATTTTAGTGAATACAGTGAGGTTAAGAGTGAAATCTGCAGCTGGAAATTATGGCATCCCACCCTTCATTATAAAAGGTACTGCAGAGCTAATTTCACATGTTAGTATGAATTTTTAATAGCAGTCTTGTTTCTGATGTTTACCAGATTATTGGAAAATGTACTACTCACACCTATTCCCACTTCTATGAATTTTTTAATAAACATATTGATCAACAGCAGCACAGTTTTGGCCAAAAGATCTGTGGCTGCAATCCTAAATGAAAAGTTATTATTCATCATGCTAGATGTTGAAAATGAAAAAAAAAACTGATGCCATCTACTTCGATTTTAGAAAGCCTTTCAACATGGTTCATCATGACACCTTATTGCATAAGCTAGAATTGTATCAGAAGTTCAATGCTGAGACAGTTCTATTCATACTTATCTAATAGGATATTAAAAGTGAAAGTGTCTGATGAAATACAGAGAATACGCTGAAACATCTGGTGTTCTACAGGGCTAAATTTGGGTCCACTTTTATTTATTATTTTTATAAATGACATTGGACTTGATATAAAATCAATGCTCATAAAGTTGCTAATAATGTCAACTCTACAGAAGTGTGAATTTTTATATTAATTTTTTGGCCATTCAACAGAATGTAAATAAGATTTATAAATGGTTGGTTGATAACACAATCCCTCTGAATTTTGATAAAACAGCTGGTATGACCTATACTAGAAAGACATTACTAGTAAAATACCATTATAAAAATAATTATAAAATAGCTACTCTAGAAATATGTCTTGTTGAAACAATGTGTGACTTACCCATTACCTTTAATAAGAATCAAGGAGAAATGTGCAAGATGGTATGTACAATTATAAAACAATGCAAGGACTTGGGTTCCATATACAAATAAAAGCATAACTTATTTAAATATTCTACCTAAGAATCAAGCAACCTATCCCCAATGATGAGATTTATTGAAAGCCTTAACTTGGTTAATGCTAGCAGAGTTGATGTACTTCATAAAAATATAATTTCACTTAAAAGGAAAATCGGAATATATTTTTAAATGATTGCTGAAATGTAATTTCTCATAATTATCTTTCTTTTTCTGCTTACATGGGCTTGTGTAAAACTTAATTTTTTTTATTTTAGGGAATAGTTATTTTATGAATAGGTTCAACTAGGTACCATTTTGTATCCTTTTTTGTTTTTATATTTAATTAAAACTAGGTACATTTTTCATGTACTATTTAATTTTACTCCCTGCAATAGGTGAACAATGATGGTTTTATTATTATCCAATGATGGAAAAAGTATTACCATTCCAGCTGACATGTAGAAAGTTTTTGCAGCAGAATTTATTATTTGATCAATTGCTTGCATTGAAAAATTGAAAGTCATAAATTCACAAATGGGCCTTAATCCACTCTGAAACAGAAAATAAAAGAGATGTAATAAAATGGTACTGTCTGAAAACCAACATAACTAAGCATTTTTTTTTAATTACAAAAAAAAAATAATAATGAATGAACATTTAAAAGAAGCATTATTAAACTTACCATAGCAGCACCAACAGCTATTCCAGCAAATCCTATTTCAGTGATAGGTGTATCGATTACTCTTTTGTCACCATACTTTTTCCATAACCCTCGTGAAACTTTGTAAGCTCCATCATACATTGCAACCTCCTCACCCAATAAAAATACTCGTTCATCTCTTTCCATTTCTTCATCTAATGCTGAATTTAAAGCATCTCGCACAGTCATCTAAATACCACATCATAAATAAATTTAAAATATTTTTAGCCAATCGATAAGTAAATTAAATGAATAACTTCCTTTCATAAATACCATTATGGTATAAAACACCCACTCTTACTGGTTTAAGATAATGATGATAAGGAAATTATTTTTTGGAGAACAATTGAAAGAGAACAATTCTGTTTCAATTCTCCAATGTGCACATATAAAATTATGGTACCCTGATCGTCAGAACATATATTATTAATTATTCACTGAAAAAGCCTGAGGAATAACCAGTTAAAAGAATTATCCATTTTTAGGAAATTAAGTTTATTCATGTAGACAAAAAAAATGGATTCTCGCTAAGATAGGCTACCCTCATGACATGATTGTACCATATCAGTTGGAATGTAACACAATACCCAATCCATACCCATATCATACAATAATAACAAACTATCTGCATTAACACACAAAATCAGCCTTGGCTGAGGTTACAAAATTATAAAGTATCTACTCTGTTAAAAATTAATATAAACAATCATAACTATAAAGAGAGTCCAAATTCGTATTCAAAATTTATATTTCTAACTGACATTTAATTAACTAGACTCCACGCATCAACAAAGTTTAATAATAGTTTTAGTTTCACAGACTCCTGTAGGCATTGTTTGAAAACTAATGAAAATAGTCTGTGCTGATTAAAATGTACACTTAAAAAGTAAATAAACAAACAACAAAGCAGATAAAATAATCAAATCAGAGAAAATACATCAGCATTAAGAATTATGTAATTTCAGGGAAAAAATAGAAAATTTGCATTTTTCCAACTTCCTAATAGAAAACTTGCATTTTCAAAAAAAATAATTTTATGGCTTAAAAATAAACCAATTACAATATTTGAACTAAAAAAAGAAGAATTGTCATAATTGTAACATTTCGAAGGCGTAATGAAATATGTCGTGAGATATTAAATTACAATTTCAATTTTATTATTAATATAGAATAGCTCAGAATCTTTCTTACAATAAATTCAGCTACTCCAGAAATGTGACAGTAAGTTCATTAATTAAAAAACTAAGAAAACTACGAAATTTAAGCAATAGAGCATTTCAAATACATCAAACAATTTTATTCAAACATACCATTTATAATTTAATTTTTCTTCATTCTACATACCAAACTTTTGACACAATATAGATCTAGTAGACACCATTCCCACAACAATATAGCTATTGCTTCAATTATCATTTTTATTTTAAATGATAGATAGATAAATATATGTTTTTATTTAATAAATATCTACTTTATTAGTGTTCTTTTTAAGTGACATCAATTAGAGTATGGTAGGAATAATTTACAGTGGCTAGTAACTGATATGAAATGTAAAAATTAAAATCAACAATTTTTACATACTATCACTTTTGCACAGCAGCATAAATTTCATATTGAGAACATAAGCTACGAAATGACACCAAAAATCACAATTAAAAAAATTAGTGTGATACAGCTCTTCATTTAACTCAGGCTGGCAATTTGCTTACATGTAATACAAGAGTGACAGTAGGAGTTTGTCGGCAGTTTTTAATAGTCATGAACTGGCATCATTTCAGCTACAATCAACTGTTGAAATTATTAATCAATGCCAGTTGCAATAACTACCCATTCAAAGGGTAGTTTATCAGTAATTTTTAGTTCAAATAATTTACAGAAAACTGGTGAGTTTAACATAATTTTGGCCAATAGAAATTCTTCCCTCCTACATCTTTTTCAGGGAGTACAAAAACAAAAATTCATATCATCTTACATACTTCAAAGTCAATTTTAGTCTTTTTAGACTTTTTGTATAACAGAATCATTTTCTTTGTCAATCATTTAAAACACTCATCCCTCATAATAGCCAATCGATCCTATTATGAAATGGTTAACTACTTCATAATAACTTGTTTATTATAAATAAAAACTAATAAAATGGAAATATCTATTCTGACCATCCCTGAATCCATTTTGACTAGTTTCAGCACGATGTCTGTACGTATGTATGTATCTCACATAATTCAAAAATGATTACCCATAGAATGTTGACAATTTTTATTTAGGACTACAACATCTAGTTGTGCACCCCTTTTGATTTCAATTGACTGGGCCAAAGATGTGTATACAGTCAGACCTCTAAATAAAGCAGGGTTTCAGATTTGAATTTGGATTTTGGACATTTTTTTAACTGCAGTAATAAGCCCTCATTGACAGCTATTCAATGATATATCATGAGTGGTAGTTATTTTCTTTGGTTCCAGAGTTATAACCAAATAAAATTTGAATTAATGGCATACTTGGAGCTTACAAGAGGAAGGCATATCGGTTTGAATCTGACTTCATATGCATATATATATATTTTTGTAACTTTTTTCTTTTTTTAGTTTAATTATATTTATTTATTAATAATTATTAACCTCTGACTGTAAAAAAATGTTTAAACAAGAAATAATAATTCAATAATAAAAATACCAAAAAAAAATCAGAAGTTATTAATGAAATAAAATTTTATGTACTTTTACCATTTTAATTAAAAAATTCGTAAAATCAGTGGTTAAGAATTATTAATAAATCAATATATTTAAATTACAAAAGAAAAAGGTTAAAAAAATGTATAAGAAGTCGGATTTGAACCAATGTGTGCATGGTTACGAATCCGACATGTTCACACTTACACCCCATATTTACTGGAGTGACATGTGTATATGTAATTTAATAGGCATACAAAGAAGTCATGTGGTATCCATATCAGATTTTTTCACATACATTACATTTATTTTGTATATACCACTTAAATTATGTCTTAATTTTTTTTTTTCTTTTTTTACTGTTACTCAATAGTGAAAAACATTATTGTAGGATTAAATACAGTAGTATTTATTTTGTCAATATAAAGGGCATAAAAAATATTCCTGGCTATTACATTATCAGATTTAGAATTAGATTTTAAGTATTTGATTTAGATTCTAAGTATTAGAATAAGCAGAAAATGTTCTATGAAAAAACGGTGATTTTCCCTTCACTTTCCTTCCATCCACATTTAGTTTTTTAAAGAAAAATTTATATCTCAGGATTGGAATTAGCAATCATAATATTTGGTACAAAAATTAGACTAACTCTCTTTAATAGATAAAAATTTAGATGTAAACACATTCACAAAATTCAAAATAGCAGCCATGTCAACTTTTTACATCTTTGTAATCATTAATTCTATCCAATTCATTTTGTCAAGTAAAACGTTGACCCTTTCATTATAGACAAAATACTTTATATTAATAGTTTTAATGCACACACACACACACACACACACACACACACACACACACACACACACACACACACACACACACGCGTGCGCCCACACAGGACCACTTTGTATCAGATCCACTAAAAACATGATTTTTCTTGACATCCTAATTACATGTAATTTCAGTAAGAAAAAAAAATTCACACAAGTTACATAAAATTCTTGAAGAAAATGTAAATATTTTAAAATAATGAAACAATTATATTTGATATGAAATAATTAAGTATTTAAGTTAAAATGACGTAAACAAATTTTCTAATTATCATAACATTGTTTATTCCAGAAACCAAAAAAAAAAGGTTTCTGGCAGGAGAAACATCGAATTCAACTTTTTTGAAAATTCTGGTCAACAGTTCTATTTTTAAATATTTTAATAAGTTGGCGAGTAGCACAAGAGCAATGAATATGATCTAAATAACCACATTAATGTCAAAAATTGAGCCCAATTGTAGGGATCTACACCATCTACAAAACTCTCACATAAATTAGTCATGAAACAGCTACCACAGTAACTTTGAAATAAATTAAATGCAATTTTTCCATCTTAAGACAAAAAGTTACACCTTACTTTCTTTCATAGGTAAAACAAACGTGAAGATGAGTTTACTTACAACCATAGTTTACTCATTATTTTTAACAAATATCCTACATGGATTTATATAAGGTAATTCAATAGACTTTGTAATGTTTTAACCTTGATTTCTGATCAAACTATTAACAACCCTGATTTGTTTTATCAACATACAACTTGGTCATATAACTTCTCAAAATAGGTGAAATAAATTACTTACTAAATTACATATTTAAATTTCTCAGAGGGTACGGTTAATTTCTATTTAGATCAGGATTATTTATGATTCTTACCGATAACATACAGATTGTACTACAACAAATACATAAACAGTACACACAAGAAAAGACATGACCTCTGTCATTGCTAGTGCAAAGAATATATGGAAATAATGAGCAATCAAAAGAATCTAATAAGAACATTTTTTTAAGAAGTTCAACAGTTGTTGACTTAAGGGAAATATTGCTTTTATTAACTGTTTATTAGAACTCACAAAAGTAAAATAATTAACGTTAATTTATTGTAGTGGATATTTCAACATAAATATGGAAATATCAATACACTTATAATTAATTCAAGTTAGCATTTAATATCAATTAATACACTAAACATATCATTACGTTCTGCTGTTGATAAGCAATTAATATAAATATTTACTGAAACACTGGCTGATTATCAGAAAAACATAATTTTGAGGTTAGTTTATGCCCTTGACTCAAGGATAAGTTTATTACATTACTTTTGCTCAAAACATAACTAGATCTTTGTAATTTTACAGACACATACCATGCAGTAATAGATAATTGTACGATTAAATAATTAGAATTTATAAAATCATTGCATGCGTACTTGCTGTGCTCTTAGAATTTTGCATGTTGAGAAAGTTCGGCTCGAAAGAAGTTTCGCACATTTCTGAAAAAATAAATTGATAAGTAGTTAAAATAAATTCATACACACTTACTAAATAATTTAATTTAATATATCGTATAAAAATAACAATTAATTTACCTTCATGAGTGGACTAGACGTGGAAAACGCCAACATGTTTACAGATGAAGGTTAAAAATGATTTTATCGGCGCGACAAGAGAATGCTGCGAATAATAGCGAAATCTGTCGATGAAAGAAAAAATGTTACTTATTTTCTATTGTTAATTTCAGAAGTTACGTAAGAGGTTAACAAAATTACGTTCTTTATCTCGATAATGTTATCATCTTAGTATTCAATGAATGAAAACTATCTTCTCTGCTAAAAATAAAATTTCATTACATAAAAAATTTTGGGGATTTGCATCAAATTTTTTCATTGAGCACGTTGTCTCGGTAGCCACCTTTTTTTCACTTCGGAGAAGACCCACCGTTAGGTATATCAACAGAAGATGGAGACGAATGATTAGTAGCGTGTGTAAAAATGTCACGCCTGACCGTGATTCGAACTCGGGACTTAAGGATGAAAGGCCGAGATGCTACCATTCGCGCCACGGAGGCCGGCTCTGTTCAGTATTGATAAAGACCTATCTTACTATCATTGAATATTGCTTTGTTGGGTAATTATATAAATTCTTTGTTTAAATAACATTTTTCATCTCATTTTCGTATCTTCTGTAAAATATGTGCCGTTACATATCCAACCTCATGATTGAATATATAAATACTTGGAAAAACGCTGACCCGCACAGCATCTGAAATACCAATAGGTTAGCATTGAGCTGAAAATGTGTTCTTGCACTCCTTTTTTTCATAAATTTTTTTCGTCGGGAAAAGTTAGGTATAATTTTAGGTTAGTTTATACCAGTTTCTTTCATTACAAAGCAATTTGTTATTTTATCCTTCTGAATAAAGTACCATCTCTATTTATTCAATGTGTTTAAATTATCCAAAGTATATTTTCCAGTCTATTTTATTGTTGTTATATATTCAGTTAAGATAGGTATTTAAAAACTGATTGATCCCCATGTAAAAATATGTATCTTTTAACTTTTGAAAAAAACAAATGCAGAAATATTACTTCTTAATATTATATACACAAATTATATTGTTCCAGGCAACCTTTTAAATCGGATACAAATGTTCATACATACTTGTACAAGTGTAAAAGGATACTGGATCGACTCTTATCAGTGATATTGTGTAAGATCTTGAATTGTACAGGCAAAATAAAAAAGTTCAGATTGCCAATCTGTTTGCTTTCATAAGTCCAGTATGTTCATATATACTTGCATGTATGTGGGTACACTGTGCAAGCAGTTCAAATCTGTGTTCAGAGAGAATGTGTTGTTCATGCTTAGCATGTCTTTCTGTTCTCTTGCGTGTTGTGTCTATATAATATTTACATTTACATTTTCTTGTTTAATTTATGTGTATCCAGGTTATTCGTTTGCCATGACAAGTGTACACATAAAGGCCACAGAGAGATTGTATGTAAGTTTTATCACCATATATTACAGCAAACCATGCCTGCAGCAGGTTAAAACTATGGAATACTGCAATAAAATGAAAAGGGAAACTGCCTAATAAAAGTTAATTCATAAAACTGAAGAAGATGGTCCCAAGTGCAAATTGTGATAAAGTTGGAAAAAAATAAACAGTCTTATTAAGAAAAGAAATAAAGTTCTGCAATCACAGAAGTTTGGGGCAAGTACCAATCAAATTTATCATCCGAAGTTGTGGTACTATGAGTTATTGGAATTTTTAAATGATTAACAATAAAGACCTTCAGTATCCAAGATAAATGAAGGGAAATGTTGCTTCTTCGTGTGTCTTATTAGACAACTGTAGTACAGTTACAAAGAAGCAGCGAAGGGAAGTAAGAGAAGGTAAGGGGAATATAGATTATATACATATATATATTCTCAGATTACTGACAATACAAAATCTCTGCCTGGTTTACCAGAAGTGACGTTTAGCATATCAACGACCAGCTGGAATACAAGGCATATATCACGTGTACATCCACAGACATTAGTATCTTATTTTCCACCTCCATTTATCCGACACTTTAAATACAGTGACATTGTTAGAAACAGGCCATTAGTCAATGATATGATCAACGAGCAAGTACTCGACTGCCTAGTACACAGCGAATCCAGTTGTAATTGTCTATATTGTGGCAATAACAATCAACAGTGTGTAGGTTGGTTAACCAGGGTGGCAGAAGATGAATACAAAAGAAACTTAGTAGAAAACTTTTGGAAAAGCGACAAAACAGCTCCTACAACGAAATACAACACATCTACAACAGAATGTCAGAAGAACTCAAATAGGACTCTCTCAATATCCTGATCAGGGGCAAACGTGACAATATGAACATGTTTGCCACCCTAACCCTCCAGGCAATGGGGAAATTCCACTTGTTTTCAAAATTAGCTGCTATATTTTTCTACTCTTATTTGGTTTTTGAGAACAAAAACAGAAGAAATAAACTGTTATAATAAATACTGTTTACTTACCTAAGTGTTTAAAAATAAATGTAGTGTAATATAAGTTGGTAGCACTTTAGTTCAGTGTCATAGTGCAACAGTATTTTAGGCATAGTAGATGGTGTTTTTTGTTTTGACTTTATATTGTGTGGGTTTACAATGACAAATTTATAATTATGTTGACATTTTTTGGGAGGAAATCAAAGTGTTTTCAATTTTATGTCACTGCCGGCCTCCATGGTGCAAGTGGTATCAAATCAGCCTTTCATCCACAGGTCCTGGGTTCAAACCCCGGTCAAGCATGCCATTTTAACAAACTAAAAAAATTGTCATTCATCTCATCCTCTGAAGCAATACCTAACGATGGACCTTTTTTTTTGGGGGGGGGTTTAACCTCCGGAACCACAGTTAAGTATATCTTCAGAGGGATGAAATGAATTAATCGTAGTTGTGTAACATGTTTGAAAAATGCCATGCCTGACTGGGATTCGAACCCGGGACCTTCGAGTGGACCTGGAGGTTAAAAAAAAAATTTCTGTTACCATTTGTAGCAATCACAATTCCAAACTAAAAATAAACAAAGCATGAAATTTTTTACCCATATGTCTACGTAATAACAATGTAAAAAAAAAAGAAAACAACAAATAAAAATTACAGAAACTTTCAATTTTTTGTTAGTTTTAATAACCGCAGGCATCAGTATGGTCCTGTCTTTCCAGGAAAAACCTGATGAAAACACAGAAAGTGAAGGACTCATTTCTGTCACAGTAGTCAGAACAAGAGCCACAGCCAATCATCCCAGAGAAACAACAGCCTGTACCAAAGGATAACAATCCACAGATGATTAAACTCCTTATGAGGCTACAAATGTAATAGTTACAAGACCTATCTAACCATCAAAGAATTTTAGTAGAAAAATTAAAAAATGAAATACTATTTAGGGCTGAAAAGGGCCAGTTGACATCATCACATACTTTTGTGCACCCACTGCACAAATGAAGCAACATCATGCCTATGAATATGCCCAGATACCAATGTTTCTGCATCTCCTGTCTGTACTTTCTCCGCTGATTCATTAAACAAAAAAATAGGAGATGTATAAGTGATCCAAATGAGAATGTCTCTCTACCTACATATTTTAGTGATTGTGATAATTTGCAAGTATTCATCAGGACTCATATTACTAATTATTTCTCATCACAAATGTTAATTCTGTTAATACAGTTAAATTACAATTCAAATTTACTTAAATTACATTGACAGTTAAATTATCAGATTTAAGGTGATAAGGTTAATATACGATTTGAAAAAAAATATTACTTTTTTGACTTACCTTTAAATAATCTGCTTTCAGAACTATGAAAACTGAATTGCACATTTCAGGAATTATGTAACTTAATGCCTGTGGTGATATAATGTTGAAAATTTTGATGGGGCATTATAGAATTTCTCATGACTTTTGTGTCAGATGGGTGACAAGCGATAACAATTTTTGATAGTCTACTGATTCATTCATAACTAGTTATGGCAATCCTTAAAGTAAATTTTTAATTCACTTGCTAGATTTACATGAGAAAAACTATGACTTTTCTTTAGCCATTCTTTACACCACATGCTGTGTTTCTTTGTTTTCTCTTATACAAAACAAGAACAGCAATGACCATCATTATTTACAACAAACCACCCAAAAAAATGCTTGGAACTAGAAGCAAAAATTATTCAAGTGACAGTTATGTTTCCCTTAACTCATAAGTATACTTGATCAGTGCACTTGTAAAGAATATAGTACAAATATTCATGAGCACCTGCAGCCACCATCAGAAATTATCTCCTTGTGAGTAGTTTTCTCTATCCTGATACAAGTGTGTGTCAGTATTAATAGTTGTCAGCTACAATGAATTAGTGACATATACGATGAAGGACAACTTATTTTAATAGTATACAAAATACTATTACGTATTTATATATGGTACTTTATGAATAGTTTGGTTTTTGTATAACTTCCAGACAGGAACATTATATCACAGGACAAACTCACATGCAGAGTTGTCATTGTAAAAGACCCAGTAAAAAACCATCTGCATTGTTGATTATTAGAAGCTACCATTATGACACAATAGATGGACTCAGTATGATGATGAAAATTCCTGTTTCATCTATCTAAAAAAATTGGGAATGATATGGTAAATTCATTTATGAACATAAATCAGATCATTTTTCTTATCAAAATATGTATTTTTAAGATCCTCTCTTTTAATGTTTTTTTAGGAAAAAATAACAATTTTTCTCTGGTAATAAAGAGGCAGTTAATAAGTGGAAGATAATGTCATATGTGGTTTTTTGACATTATTTTTTCATATTCTAATACAAATCAAATTTATAAAATATACTTTTAATTAAAATTAATTAAAAAATCTTATTTTAGCACTAATTAGAACAAAATGTATCTGTTCATCTAAAGCAAATGCAACAGTAGTAAGGTTTTTTCATTAATTTAAATTTCTAGTTCAAGTAAGGGTATGAACTCAACAGAATTAACAGTAAATGTATTTAATAATTATTCTGACAGTGATGTACAATCCCAGCATTTGCACTGAGTATAAAATCAACTACAGGTTTAACATCTATTTGTTTTCTTATCAGAAGAAGAATAATTTTTTTAAATGTTGCACATTGTTTTGCAGCAGTAGTTATAAATAATTTGGTTGTAATCAATCCTGTGTTGAGGTACTCTGCCTTAAGGTATTGTAAAGTGTTGATTAAAGTACTTCAAATGATAATAGATTAGGTTATTTCAACAAAAAATTTCCTCAACCTTTGTGATGAAAGTGAAAACTATTTCTACTGTAATACATTACATTTAGAAAGAAATAATTTCATTTGACCAATTGCATCAATAATAGAATTTTTTAAAAATAACAAACTAAAAAATATTCAAAATAAACTTTAAAAAATTAATTATGAATTTTTCTTTTAATCTCAGCTTCCTGAAGTCTGTATCAAATAAAAAATAAATAGCTACTTACAATAAACAAATTTTAGTGTGACTACAAAAAGCTAATTTAAAAGATTTTATTTTATTTTTTAGTGCAGATCTTATTGAAGCTAGTTTTTATTTTTTTTAAATTTATAATTTCTTAATCCTTTTTTTTCTTATGATTTGGATAGGCCAATAAAAATGTTGTCTATAGAAAAATTTCTGTTCTGAAGAAATGACAAGAAGTTTTGGTAAAAATAAGAAATGTACACTGAGAACCGAAATGAGATATTATCATTACTGAGTAAGCTAATTAGTTAGCTGTCTATCTAACTGAAGTGTCTGGACTGAAATGTTGTTACTGATCATAGACTAATAACTTATGAAATAGTGCATAACTTCATTTAAGGTCAATTGAATGAGCCAGGAAGCTATTCTTTTAGACATATCAAGAAAGTATGATTGCTGAATGCAATGCCAGATGCAGCAGCTAGTGTAGAGGGTGGATTCTAAGCATGAGGTAAATGCCCAGCTTTGATCTTGTAGGCTGACATGTCCACGGTTTCCATAAGGTAGTTTGGCAATAAGGAGAGCACCAAGTATTGACAGATTACCTTGGACATATTGCTAGCACAGTAGCTGGCAATTGAAAAATTGTTGGTGGATTGTTCCTTGGGTATCTGGGCAACTGGGGTTGCTTTCCAGATTGCTGGAAGACTGATCTAGTTAAGTTGTTCTTAAAGGATGAAAGGGGTTAGAGTGAGGTTAATCAACCCACCGGGTTGGTCTAGTGGTTAACGCGACATCGCCAATCAGCTGATTTCGAAGTCGAGAGTTC
>JAAAKQ030034783.1:0-17013 GCA_010016005.3 Zanna intricata
AAATATAGTAAAAAAAATGCTAACTTTATTTTTCTTCAGCTTTATAAGAAAAAATTTAATTTGCTGATGCTTAAATTTAATAAATTTTGTTTAATGTGTATAATTTTGTTTTATTATATACATAATACTGAACAATCATTAAGCTGCAAGAAATTATACATATATCAAATAGTTCAAATATAGCAATAAATTATTGTTGTATTTTTCACTTATCTTGTGTCTAGTTTTCTGGTAAAAAGTTTAATTTCATTACTGTAAAGTAACGTTTTAAATTTTGCAGGTTTGGGTCCATTACCTTGGGCTGTTGTTGGTGAAATGTTTCCTGCAAATGTAAAAGCATTGTCTTCTTCTTTAGCCAGTTCATTTTGTTTCACGTTGACATTCATCATAACAAAATTTTTCAGTAATGTATCTGATGAGCTTGGCACACATTCTGCATTCTGGGTATTTTCTATTTGCTGTTTTGTTGGTCTTATTTTCATAGCATTAACCATTCCTGATACAAGGGGCATGACACTACAAGACATTCAAGATGTTATGAACGGTAGAGTGAGACGAAGTATGAGTGTTCAGATGGTTAATGCTAATCGACGAGTGACTGAAACTGGCTCAATGATACAAATGATTATGCGATCTGGTATTTTGGTTGAACAGCCTGAAGCTACCATAACCAGAAATTTATTAGCCAACGATGAATATTCTACAGTTATGATTACTGAACATAAATGTTAAGTGTTTTCCCCTATAGAAAGAGTATTAAATATTAAATTAAATACTCTATTCTGTATAAAATTGTATTTATTGTATTTAATACTCTGTTGTATTCATGCAGTGAACAATCTTTATATAGTGGGTGAATGTTGTATATTGCAAGTTACCACAAATGAGTGTAAAAACCATGACATTCCAAAATATATGAAATGATTTAGTTTGTGTGTTGCGTTGCTGAAAAACTTTGTGAGTGGCGTATTTTTTATACAATAATTCAATTTAACAAAAAAAGACCTAGTATTAGTGTGTGATTTATAAACTATCATTATATTAATAGTATTTTTTATGTACAATTTTTATTAATGAAGAAAATGCCTTAACTTTTATATATGTTTCCGGTGCAACATGAATTTACACAGTGTAGTTATTGTTGAATATATTATATTACAATTAATCATTTTAATTGTTGCATAAATTTTTGGAGTAAATAAATATTGATAATAATTGTTTTTCATAAATTTAGGAATTATTATTTAATTTCTTGTGTTTGTTATTTTTGTGTATGCTTTATTTAAACCGTTCCATTATCTATAAATTTATTTGTTTTGTGTAAAATTAAAATTATTTAATTTTTCCTACTTGTATTACAATTAATAATATTGTATTTTCATGTTTTTATTTATCATTTTATAATAAATGATATTTATAGATAATATTTCTTGTTTTAATATGTTGTACCTAATCATTTTATTTTAATTTGTATTGTAGCCTTAATATTAAAAATCATAGACTGTGATAAATTATAAATTTCTAAAATAATATTTAACATTTATTTATTATCTTTGTAACTTATTTAATTATGGCTGCCTTAATTGTTTGAATAGATTTTCTTTTAGATCCATTATGTGATTGTCACAATGTTTGTAGAAACTATAATTTACATTATTTCTTTAATATAAACAAGTTGATATTATTTAATGTAATTAATAAATAATAATATATAATGTATAACACATTTAAATTCACATTTTCATATACTTGTTTATTTAAATTATTGTGATATTAATTACTTAATAGATGTTTATTTATAAACATTACTTAGTATAGTTCTGAAGACAAAATTTCATAAGCATAAAATTTATTTGTACTATTGTTAATAAATATATTTGTTACTGTAATTTTTCTGCAAGAATTTTCAGGTAAATTAAAATTTATATTTGTATACAGTTATATTATAATTAATATAAAGTGTTTTTATTATCAGTTTGTGGAAGCATTAATTTACTTTATGTAAAATTGTATTATTGTTTTATTCCATCATTCAAATTAATATTTTGCCATTTGTGCCTTTTTAAAATTTTGTGATTACTAAGATACTATGTTGGAATTCCATTGCATCCTTTTGGAAAAACTGGAATACTGTGAGTAGCTATTTATTTTTATTAAAATTAATAATTATTTATTATTCTATTCATTGTTTTTATTTCCTTTCTTCGTTCTTGAAAAGTTATTTCATTATTAATAACTTTATTTTCTATGGAGTTTAGTATTTCTGTTAAAAGCTGCAACAACATTTTCTTCTAGTAGATTGTATTAAACCTTTCAGATACAAACAAGAAATGTAAAAGTAACTATCTATGCTGGTTTTGTTGGTATGATAGAATTTTTTAGATATTACTTCCTGCCTCCTTTGTTCATTATTGTTTGTAATGAAATTGTGAAAAAATTCCTGAATTATATTACTGTTACCTAAAAACTATGCTTCATTGCAATATATAAATTTTTGAGGGAATAAGAGACTAGTGGAAATTTATTTAATTTATTCGTTATTTCTCCTCTCCTGTTCTTTACATAATTTTATAACAACATTATATTTTCATATAAAAAGATTCTTACATCAACTTAATTGTTAATTGTATCTAAAAACTAATTACATTATTAAAGTTTCTAATATATCTAGTTCTGGCACAATTTGTTATTTATAGTTTCTTTTAAAGATGAAGAAAAATTAAATACTCCTGAGAAAAAACTTGTATGGGCATTACCATCACATTATTTTAATTGTATTAAATTAATAAAATATAATATATATAAAACATAAATGCAATTTTTTGCATATGACAAAAATAAATGAAATAAAATTCATATTTATTACAATAAGAATTAACATCCAATCTATGCCTTGATACCTTGGTATTATCAGATCGGCATAACAGTTAAAGAAGTTTTGAGTATTTCAACACTCTAAAATAACAAACTAAGTTTACTTACAACAATTTTCTGAAATTTTCTTATAATATTTTGAAAACATTGTAATTAATGATATTTTGAACAAGCATCAAATATTGTTGTGCATTAGGTAGGTATGTGGACAATATATTGGTTATATACAATCTAACTGTAAATGATGAACATATGACTATTTGAAATATTCTTTATAACTATAATAATGACTTAAAATTCACATTTGAAATGGAAATTAATGGGAATATACACTTTTTTGACATTGAAATTGAAATAAACAGAAAAAACATAGAAACGGTAGAAATTTAAATGTAATAACATTTTTATTTTGTTAAACATGGTGTTTATAAAATCAGTTTCAAGAATTCAGGAGGTTGTTCCTATATCAAAATAAAGAAAAACCTTTTATCGGCGTATCTGCCATTTGTATTTTTAACATAAAAATTTATTTCTCAGGAATGGTTAATCATATTGAGCCAAAATTGTGTATACTCCTAAGGTACATATTGGTTTACTTGTATAAAAATAATGGATCTTATCTCAATCCATTTCAAAATGGTGACCTTATTAACTTTTTAATTTTTAATATCTTTGCAACCGCTGGTTTATTTAAATGTTATGTCATTACAAAAAATGTTAAGCGTTTTGACAAAGAAAATGACACCTCTTTTCTTCAAATCTGTTCATAGATGACAAAGTTTTGGCAAAGATTCTTGAAGCAAGTCACTAGATTAAAAAAACCAGTTTTCATTTCCTCCTGGGAAATAATTCAAAATGATTTGAACTGGAATAATTCTATTAATGTTATTATTTAATAAATTACAATAGTTTAATAATATTAAAAATATTACAATTAAATACAATTTTTTTGTTTTAACATTTAAACAAACCAGAGGTTGTAAGATATGAACTATTAAAAAGGTTTCATTTCCACCATTTTGCAATGAATTAAGAAATCAGATTAATTTTTTTAATACAAGTAAACCTCTATGTACCCTAGCAGTTTATAAAATTTCAGGTTGATAAAATTAACCATTCCTGAGAAATTTTTTTTTTGTTAAAACTACCAAATGGCAAATAGCTGAGTGGTAAAACTAAGTGTTTTTGAATACAGCTGATATAATTTTTTTTTCTTTATTTTGATATAGAGGATCAGTACTTGAATTTTTGAAATATTTTTTTTGCAATCATTCTGTATATATTCCAGATTACTATATTAAACATTAATAAATGATAATGCTACCCTTGTAATATGATTAATACATTAAATTGTGTTTTTTCTTCTGTACTGAATGTAGTGTATTAAATTTTTTTTTTTTGTTTCTGGTACCTCACATCTTTGAATGACGTAATATTCATCCTCTATTTAGTTTTAAGTTATTTTGTTTTGCTCATTTTACAAAGTATATAGTAGTATAATAGTTAAGGTAATAGTAAATGTATACTTATAAAATGCTAATTTAAATAAAAATGTCAGATTGAAAATGAAATAAATCAAGTTATTCAGAGTAAAATTTATAGAAAAAACATATTAAACTTTTCTATAAAATAAGACTATAAAAGTGAAAAAATTTATACACTGCAACATTGAAAGATGTATTTCTAACAAAATATTTTTAAAAAAATGACATTTGCTGTAAAAGTGACGTTAGTACTCATTATTTTACATCAACTTTACCCTACCCCATGTACAATATTAGATTCAGTTCTTTTATTTCATTTAAATTATTGGTTCATCATAAACAATACTTAAGTTATAATACCAAAGTTAAGATAATATTTTATCTGTAAAACATATAAAACAATAGTTGCTTATAGAGCTTTTTTAAAGCTCTATAAGTTAGTATTTGAGTCAGTTGAAATATCAGAAAAACATATGAATATTGTGTGATTGATGAAACTTAATGAGAAAATCATGTTTCATTTCTTAATACGTGTGTCATAAAACTAGAAACTTACGAGTATGTAAACGTTTTTGATTTCCAAATTATTGTCCTCTATCATTATGCTACTTAACCATCATCATTATGCAGATAAAAATAACTGGATTTTGATTTATTTTGGATTCTTAAGGTCCTATGGCAACCATAAATACAAAATAAAATCCATTCCGAACAAAATAATTTAAATATAAAAATAAAGAAAATATAAATTAATTTAAAAAATTTATTCATTGATACAAGTTTTGAACAAAAATATGCAGAATTTTTAAATTTTCCAGTTTGTGCAAGTCCAGTTGTCACAATTTTTTTTCTTGTGTTGGTACATTTGTCCCTATGTATGCTTACATTCGTAGCTGTATTGGATGCTTAGTTTATTATTGGCTGTTGAAAAGGTTACATGTGTTTTGGTATGGTCAGCGATTTTTAACTTGTGGAAAAAATGGAAAAAATAATTTGCATTTGAGCATCCGGATATCCCAGGACATCAACAACCAATGACAACATCAAAAAAGTGAAGAAAATGATTATAGACAATTATCAGATCACTATCTGATGTTAATAAGGAATATTACTTGAAAGTTCTGTGCTGTTTGCATGAAGCACTCTGAAAAAATTCCCAGATTTGTGATGAAACAATTCATGGCAATTGCATCATGATAATGCACCTACTCACACTTTACTCTTTGTAAATCTTTGGCCTAAAATAACACCATTATGATGTATTTGGCAGACATGGCCCCGTGTGAGTTTTTCCTGTTTCCCAAGTTAAAAAGATATATGAAAATGATGTTTTGCCAACATTGAAGAGATAAAGACAGAACTGCTGAAGGAACTAAACACCATACCTGAAATGTGTTACAGAGATTGGAAAAAGCGCTGGCACAAATGTATCATATCTGAAAAGAAATTGTTTGAAGGTAACAAAATCGATATTAATTAATAAATAAAGATTTTTGAGAAAAATTAAAATTCCATGTATTTTTTTAAACCTTGTTAAAAAATAAAATTAATAAAATAAAATAATCTTTAAAAAATTATAATACCCCACTTATAAGAAAACCTACAATAATGGATAAATATATGCATACATATGTTCAACATTAGTAAAATATATGTATATTATGATTCAATGAAACCTTACAGTAAGACAGTATTAAAATTTTCAATAAATTAACCTGAAGGGTCTTCTGTTAGATAAATTCATAAATCCTAATATATTCAAATAAGTTGGTAAACTTTTACATAGATTAAACATTGTCACAGCACATGAATCATTATGCATTACTGTCCACCCCAAAGACATCAGTAAAACATACCTATAAAATGATCTTGTGGCTTGAGTGCTCTTCAGATGGAAGTCAAAAAGTATTATTAATGTAAGCAGAGCTATCTTTTTAACTGATTTATAGAAAGTTTTTGCTATAAAATATTACTTTTTCCTTTATCTTAATTTCAACAACCTAAGCTGTTTATAATAGGAATAATGTAGGAGGAATTTTTCCAAGAATAAAAAAACAAATCTCAAAGCTTAATTCAAAAGGTTACTGAAACCTGTTACAATCTTCTGAAAGATTATTCTACGACAATATATACTAATAAAATCAAATCTGATTTATAGATCTGTTCTTCTGAAATTAAGTCTGAAAAACTAAACATATTTTACTCTAAATTTATTGGTTAAGTTAACCTCTTCATTGTAGAAGAGGTTAACTGGTATGATTACGCCGCAATGTACAATGTGCTTTACGCTGGTAGATCATTTTTTTATTTAAATAAAATAATTATAAACAATTTTATTTCAAAATATTTACTGTAAAATTTTATAGCCACTGTATCAGGATGGTCAAACATAATCGTGAAGTCCAGTTATCTAATTTAAAAGAAGACAAACAGCCGGCCTCCGTGGTACGAGTAGTAGCGTCTCTAACTTTCATCCGGATGTCACTGGTTCGAATCCCGGATAGGCATGATATTTTCACACATTTTTCAAATCATTCATCTCCATCCTCTAAAAAAATAACTAAAAAAAAACTAATAAGGAAGGAGAGTTTTTAATATACTTATTGAATCTCAAATAAAATTATTACATTTTTCATTTGTGTGCTAGTATTAATAAATGGAAAAATAAGATTAGGAAAAGCAGGCCCACGGATGGCTGCGAAAATGTTACATGGTTTTTGTTTCATTACACACTTATTGTGTTAAATGTTTTTGCCAAACGTAACTAAATAACGTTCATGAATTTAGTGTACTAATAACAACAAAATACGAGTATATTACAATGAAAAGCTTCAAAATCTTTAATGATTTTAGCTATTTCTTGGGTTGTGATTTTTAACACAGCTCTAACCCCAATGTTTTTCTTGAAAAATATAATATAATTTTATATTCCAAAACACAAATATAATTATAGATAAATCGTTCGTATAAAAAAGTATAAAACGTTCGAATGAACAATCGTTCATGTGCTGCGTGCAGCCATCGGCGCAGTATGTGGTCTGCTCTGCAATAAGAGCTAAACTAAAAATGTGAGCACTTAATCAAACCCACAATCCAATCCTTTTTTATGGGAAAGATTAGTTTATAAAGATACAGAATTAAAATCCAAGTAAAGGAAGCAGTAGGCAAAAAAAAAATCCTTTGGGGCAGTCTACAGGAGTCAAACTCCAGTACAATATATATATATGCAGTATCACTGCATGATTTAGGTATATTGTTTTTTATCCGCTTCATGTTTCAAGAAAGTTATACAACTAATATTACCTCCTCCTCTGTGATCAGATTAAAAGGAAAAATATTTTTGCCATTAAAAAAGTTTATCTATGATAATAAAAAAAAAAAAAAAAATGGGCAATTGGGAATATATAAAATAATTGCTAAAAATATTTATTTCTCTTGAAAATTCATGAGTCTTCAGTATTAATGAGAAAAAGCTTTTTGAAAAATCTGACCAAGCAAAAGAAGAAAAATACTTGGTACTTCAAAACAAAACATTTCAACAGTATAAATCAAAATGGAAATTATTTTTAAAATTTATGCGTGAAATAAAATAACTATAAATTTTGACATTACTGCTAATGATTTGGTGTATTATACAAGTGGACAAAAAAAAAACATTAAAATGAAAACATTTTTCAAAAACAACTTGTCCATATCAAACCACTTTACCACAGTACTTAAATAATAATAGTGACAAAAGACTGCTAATAAAAATAAATATTTAAAAAATTGATAGCAGTAATATATTAGTGAAGTTGTCAGTTTAGTATAAGTGAAGTCGAACAGTATGGCTCAGCAGCAAGTATGAATACTTATTTACTAAGGGGAGTGGGAAGGGGGCTATACTTCCCATGTTAAATTAAGGAAATTTAGGTACATTTTTCTCAGAAACCATTAAAAGCTATGATACTGAAATGTTGACAAACATTTATATGACAATTGTGAGCAACTGGTAGTAAAATCAATAAAATGTATTACAAATTTCCGTTCCTGGAATTTTTTTTTAGTAAAGCACTAAAAAATACTGTTTTCAATTTTTATCAATTATAAAATCTGTCTTACCAAAGCTACAAATATAATTTTACTATCAAACCTGGAGAAGATATTTGTCTTCTGAAAATTTCAACCCTCTATCTACAATAGTTTTGGAGAAAAGTGTTCCTTAGTCAAAAAATTATTTTTTGAAAACTAGCAATAAAGTTCACAAAATACATTTTAAAAGTAAGTTATAGTAACAAAACATCTGTACCATATGCTGGCTATTCTACTGCTTCATACTCATCTTTTACCGCTTTTCTTTTCAATCTTCTTGCTGTCCTATCTTATTTGGTCATATTTTGTGCTGCTTTTCTCAAACACACTATAAATTTCTTGTAGCACAAAAACTGACATTTCTAACAATTTCAGGCGTAACCTTTTACAAATGTGTTATTTAGAACTGAAACCATCATTGAAAGAAAACATTTAATTGTACATACCTTTTTTTCTTTATCTGTTTAGCCTCCGGAACTACCATAAGGTATTATTTCAGAGGATGATGTGAATGAAGTGTAATCGTACGTACCTAATTTTATAATATTCAGTCTCATGAAAACATTTTTTACCACACTACAATGTTAAAACTTTCATTCGTATTGTGTGTATCCGTGTAAACATTTTTTTAAAAGTTGCGGGGTTTTATGAAGAACAAGTTTTTAACAGAGCTTCCTAATTGGTTAGTTTCATAAATTCTTTAGCACAATCTTGTACTGCCACAGCTAATATCTTATTATATATTTAACATTTTTGAGGTGAGGGCCTATCAGTGTGCAAAATACATTTGCCCACTCAAAATCTTTACCAGTAGATCACAATGCACAAACGATTTTAATATATCGTGCTTTTTTGTATCACTAAAAGTAAAATTAAATAGACTCAAAGCAAACATTACACTTCAATTCAGTTTTCACTGCCAATCCTTGTTTGCCTTAGTCCAAAGTACAGAGCTCAATACAATCTTCATTATTGCAAGCAAAACTTACTCGTACATTTAACAAATTTTTGGATCATGTCACTGAATAAATTTAGATAAAATATGCAATTCCCTGTCCTTGAGGTTTCATAGTTATCATACTTGCTAAAAGGAAGATTTTTAGAAGAACTGCTGAATTTTTCCGCCTGGATTGCCAGCTGAACTGGATTTTGCAGGCATGGGTTAGGTTAGCAGGTGTGGTTGTAATGATATATATATATATGTCGTCAGAACAATCACTGCACAGGTTACAGATCTGTCTAAAAGGTCACTTACAAAATAAAACTGGCACTCATGACAAACTCCTTAACCATAACGTGGAATAATATGTTTCTGTTTACAAACAAATGACAGTAACATAACCTACACTCTTGACTATAAAAATAGGGCTGCAGTTCTAGCAAACGAACAATAAGATATGTTTTTGTATACAAAGCAACAAAAAAATGGTTATTTACACTAGTAAATCAATCAAATTTTTGTCCAAAAGTAATTCACAAAAAAAGGTTTAATAATATTACTTTTTAACTTACAAGCAAAACAGCTACATGTAATTACTCAGAAATAAACAGAGAATATTATGATGCGAAAATAAAAAAAATAATTTTTTTCCGCTTTTGCCCCGTCATGCTTCTCTTAATCAAAATAGTTTAGTAATTTATTTTTTCTTCCTTGTATGAAGTAAAGGAAGTACTGTGATCGTGAATGACTGTAAGTGTAGTAGTCTTGTACAGTCTCAAGTCGACTGCTTCTCAGAAGTGTGGTTAATTGAAACCCACTACCAAACAACACCGGTATCCATGATCTAGTATTCAAATCTGTATAAACGTAAAATACCTTTACTAAGATTTGAACCTTGGAACCCTCAACTTTGAAATCAGGTTGATTTGCGATGACGAGTTAACTATTAGACCCACTTGGTGGGCTTGGTGTGATGTCTCTATGTATGTATATATGTACATTGCATAAATAAAAAACTATGTCATAGAATGTTGAAATTTTGACTTTAGGACTGTTGTAACATCTACTTGGGCACCTGTACCACATCATGTACATTGCATAAATAAAAAACTATTAGTCGTAGGATGTTGAAATTTTGTCTTTAGGACTGTTGTAACATCTAGTTGTGCACCCCTTTTGATTGTAATCGACTGAACCAAAGTGTACAAAAAAGCCCAAAATACAAAAAAGATTTGGATTTGGTTGCAGTAATCAGCTCTCATTGACAGCTCTTCAACAGTATATCATAAGCGGTACTTATTTTCATTGGTTCCAGACTTATTGCCAAATCAAGTTTTAATTAATGAAATATTTTGCACAAGAGGAAGGCACATCGGTTCAAATCAAACTTCATCTCATTTTTTTAACTTTTTTTTAAAATTTA
The DNA here is from genome assembly GCA_010016005.3 of Zanna intricata. NCBI lineage: Eukaryota > Metazoa > Arthropoda > Insecta > Hemiptera > Fulgoridae > Zanna > Zanna intricata. The sequence goes on from JAAAKQ030034783.1 coordinate 10,793, forward strand.
AACAAATATAGATTTTTTTTAATAGTAATTATTAACTTCCGATAGTAAAAAAAGAATTGTGATAAATAATAATTCAATAATAAAAAAAAAAAAGATATGAAAAAATATCAGAAGTTATTAATGAAATAAAATTTTATGTAATTTTCATTTTAAAAAAATGTATGTATGTATGTTATTTAATAGCGTACAAGAAAGTTTTGTGTGTCTACATGAGAGTTTTTAATTGTTTAGTTGTAGGGTTGTCATCATATACACTATGTTAATGAGATTTACGTTTTTTGTAAATCTGCAAGGGAAATTCTATATTTGGTAGAATAGATTTGATTCCATGATTGATCATTGAATAACATAATATGAAAATTTAACCATTAAATTTCAGCTCTTTTAGGAAAGGTTTGTAAAATGTTTCTTATAAATAAAATAAGTGACTCATTACTGTTCTACAGTGTTATTATTACTAACTAATGTTATTTTAAAAAAATTGCTGAAAACTTATTCTGGCTTAAAACCTACTGGATTGATGCTGCTCCATAGCATTATTATTACTAAGTAATATTATAAATTTTTAAAATATCTGCTATAAACCTATTTTATTTACAGTATGACTTCACCCAAATACTTTTATTTCCTGTTTTCTTTCCTACCACTGATACTGTGTGCCGAAACCTTCTTCCAGTCCGTTCAGAAATTCTATTGGATGGATCAGGCTGATTCTTTTCATTATGCTTGGAATGGTACACAGATATTTGATTAAGGATCAACAAAGACAAATCGTATGATTTTCCTGTGAGTAGTAATCTTGGAAACTTCTTCAATTAAGAAATAAATAGGATTTTTTGAGGATTTCTCAGAGGAGAGTCAGGTTTGGGATCTGATAATGCTTGATGACATTTTATGAGTAGAATAAAAAGAAATCTGAGCAGCCCAGTAGAATATCCACATGGGCTGAAAATAGGTTTTCAAAATATAAAATGTAACTAAATGCATGCCAACATGGAAAATAGGCTCATAAGAATTGTTACGCACTAGAGCTTTTTTATCCAAATAGACAACAATATGAGGTAAAAGTATCAAATTTGAGACTTACTGACGTAGAAGTTGTAATTGCATTATATAATTAAAATATTTATCTTATCAAATTTCTTCTATCTCCTTAAAATGTCTATCCTCTCCCACAAGATTTCATATAACAATTACTGAATGTTCACAAATATTCCTGAATTTATATTCATGAATTAATTATAAAATTGTATGTTTTAACTAAATAATAATTTATTTTGTTGATGAAAATGAATGTAATAATCATAAAAAAATTACATTTAAAAACATTTTTTTATCTAATTGTTACTAGATTTTGTTATATTTTAGGTTTTAGAACAAATAGGAGAGTTGGCTTTACCCAGTAAGCACTCGGAGACTAATTTGATTTTCTTGCTAGGCCTAGGCAGGAAACAGTCCTCTGACCCCCCTGATTCAGAATTTATGAACCCACTGAGATCTGGTAAACAAACTATTAATTAATTGCTTAATAGAATGTGCCAGCATAGGACTAGAGAGCAGTGGCAGACTTCTTATGCTACCTGTCTAAGGAAGAAGAGATGAAGGATAAGTCAAAATAAGTTTACAAGATATAAAGATAGGCTGTAACATGTATTGTTTAGCACCCATTAAAATAGAATCATTTAATTGATACTTACACATTCTAACTTTATACATATATTTATGAGTGAGCTGCTTTTGCAAAAAATGTCTTGCTCCTATAATACGTGGTCTGTTCAAAAAGATCTGGTTATATTTTTGTGCTGGTTATATACTAAAGATATATAGCTTACAAGTGTAGAACTAAGTAGCACAATTTAATTTAATTTCTACATTTATTCTTTCAATTAATAGTTAATACAAAACTTTAGTAATGTCCCATCAACATCAATTACATTACTTCAAATTTTTTTTCTTTTTTTGTGAACAGAGTTCAAATTCTGATTTAAATAATGAAATTGCTGAAGTTGGTAAGAGAAAATCTTGTAAGGAAAAAAAGGAGAAAGTTAAAACTACTAAGAGAAACAAGTTATTTAAAGATTGTTGTTGTTCAGTACTTGTGGATCCTGAAGAAGAAGGCTGTTTACAACACAGTTTCTGTGTAGTAGAGTCAATGAAAAAGAAAGGTGTAAAGCCACTTGAACCAAAAGGGTGTGTTTTATGTAAATAAAATTTTTGAACTTATATACTTTTTAATTTATTTTTCAGTGTTGAGTGAACAAATTTGTACTTAACTTTTAAAAGTTGAAGCATGAAATTCAACAATAATAAAATTAGTTTAACTCCATTAAAATCTGTAATATTTTATGGAACAGTTTTTGAGTGCGAGTTCTCAAGTAATGTGCTCAAAAAAAATAATAATAATATTTTTAATGTGTTTACATTAAAAATCTCTGTTAGACTGTTATGCCTAGTGCTGAATCTTTATCAATAAATTTCTTATGTTTCAAATTTTTTGAAAGCCATTTTAGTATTTTTCTAAGCTGGTTAAAAAAATTTCTATTTATGGTCTTCAGCAGACATGTTCTTTGAGAATTATGTATGTAAATACCTTTCTTCAACCCATTGTCTATTTTTCAAATTTTTCCTTTTGAATATGATAAACATTCTTAATATTCAGGGACTACAGTAAACATTATTATTGGTTACAAAGAAAAAATATGGTAACTAAATAGAATAGGAAAAAACATAAAGCATCATTCACAAAATATGGATTTATGTATAGTTATACAAATGTATAACCAAGTATGTATTTTTACTGTTAAAACAATCAGTGGGTATAAAGTAATTAAAGTTAAATAACTTCAGGTTTTAAAATTCCTTTTTCTAATTACTTTGTAATTTGTTTTTTTGTAGTGTTATTAAAAAAAAAACACAGTTCAGTAACTGTCATTATATCCTTAAAAATGATCTCAAATGCTTATCAAAAGGATAAGAATGTGGTGGATTTTTTTTTGTATTTTTATGGTACATTTCTGTTATAAATGAATGCATATATTAGAATTAAATTTCTACAACTAATTTTGATTTTAACCATGAAAAAACATCATTTGTAGTCTGATTTGTTATATTTAGGTTTCAGTAATTTTGAAATATTTAGTCAGTTTTCATGAACAGAGATTAAAATGAGCTACTAGTAAGGTATGAGAAGTTATCATACTAGTAAAAAAATTTAATCTTAAGCTATTAAGGTCCACATCTACAGATCTAGCTTTCCTTTTAATTTAAAAAAATTTTCAGGTCAGGTTACCAATTTTCATATCAACTTTCATACTGCTCATAAGCAATTTTTCTAGGATCTATGAATGTTTGTGACAAGATGCCAGATTCTGCATACTATAAAAATGAAAATTTAAACATCTAAAAGAAAATTTAACATAAGAATTCCAGAAATATTGTTTGTTTTAACCAAAAATGTATCATTTTCACTTTTTTCTTCTTCTTGAATTTTATATAGATTATTCAGATTCTTTTTGTGTGCTTTTGTTGTACAATACCATATACCAGTTAATTCTAAATTTAATCCATTATAAGGAATTTAAATTTACACATGAAGTTATTATTTAACACAACAGATTTAACATGATTGATTTAAAATTCAAAGTAAAATTAAAATTTAAATTGGTAGGCTCTAAGATTAAAATGCCATCAGTAAATGAAACTCAGTAGGAAGCCATTTTAATTGGTAAATCATTAATATAGAAAAAGAAACAGCAACTGGACAGCAACTCCTCGTATTATTGTCTTCTGGTTAAAATTGTATTTAAAATTTTGTAAAATCAGTTTTTCTCTGTGAAACATTGACTGGACACAGTTTGGGGGTGTGAATGGTTGACTTTTGTTAAGAATTTGTTTATTAGATATAGGCATGGCAAAAGATTATTTTGATTGCATTGAAAGAATGGGATGCAGATATATTTATTATCACAGTAAAAATATTTGTGTTCAGATTGGAATTGTTTTCCAGGTCATCTACATAAGAAAACTTGCTTGCTGTGAATAAAATTATCAAACCGAAAATTGTTGAGATAGGTTAACAATATCAATTGCTAAAACATTTTTTTTTTGTGTTTAAGAAACAAATATATTCTGGGTATTTTTAAATCTATGTTAAATCTCAGTTTTTTTATTGGGTAAATTGTAATTCTTTATTTCTGTGAATGTTTAAGGGGAAGTAAACATTAAGAGAACCCAAAATTTGATACTAAAGTTATTCATACCACCAGATACTAAAATTGAAAAAAAAAAGACTTGTATAATTAGTTAGAGTGCAGATTAAACCTATGTATTCAATTATATTGAGATGATATAAGGATTTAAAATCTCAAGAATTCTCAAAATCTTAATATGAATCGTATCTAAAACTTTAAATATATGGTTCAGTTCTTTTTATGTTTAAACTAACATCTTTTCATCAAAATGAAGATACAAATTATAACTATAAATAGGAACTATGCAAAGGAATTGTAGAGAATTAATAAATGGGTCTTCAATCTATTTCCATATGATGCTTCTATTTTCCAAATTTAATTTGTACCCTCTTTTGCATATTTGTTGATCACTTTCCACTGTGATTTAGTATTAGCCTTATATTCAATCTTCAAACAAAAATTAAGAAACTATTGTTTTTTTTTTTGTTCATTAACTGATTTTTTTACTTGTCATACTTCTTTCTGATCTGATTATTGTAGTGATTGATTTTATAAATTGATCAACTATTCTAATCTTATAACTTGTTTTCCAAACAAGATAATTTCTTTAGTTTTGCATAATTGGTTTTATATATTATACATATATTATTATTATTTACTTTTAAGGCCGCAAAGGACCACTTTAGTCAGAATAATTTTAGTCTTTTTTGGCCGATCTTTTGCCTTTAAGTTCTTAGCTTTAACTTTCTCCCAATATTTAGTCATTCTTAATGATATTGCTTTATGATCCTTTTCTGAATAAACCCTTTTTGTATAATTAAAAGTTCTTACTTTAAAGTTAGTATTCGGATCTTCAATAACAAATTTTAATTTATCGGATTTATCAAGTAAATGTTTGCAAGTCAAATTTAATTCTTGCATGTCTTCTTTAATTTCTTTGATCCATGTCGGTGGATTTAAAAGACTTTAAAGACCAAAGGAAGGACTTTTAAGGACCAACTTAAAAACCAAGGACTTTAAAGACCAAAATTAATCGATAATTTTCTCAGCAATGCTATCCTTCGGTAATCTTAACAAGTGTGCACAGAAAGAAATCCATTTCTTTTTCATCGTATTAATTAAGGATTCGAAATTTTCATACAGAAATTTATTAGGCAATAATCTGTTCTGATTTTCTTGTTTATATCTTTTGTTTATGCAGGTTCTAAGAATCCTATTCGATTTTAAGCAAAGATTCAGTCTTGTTTTTCTGACTTAATCTAAATAAAGTCTCGCTTCCGTAAGTAATTATTGGTTTAGCCACCGTTTTGTTATGTCTAATTTTAGTATTAATCAAGAGCAATTTTTTGTTGTAAGTATTTTCGATTACCTGGTGCACTTTAAATAATTTATTACGTCTTTCAGTCCAATTTTCTTTTTCGTTACAATTACAAGTAATGATCTCTCGAAGATATTTAAGTTTTTCTACAATTTCAACTTTGTTTCCGTTAATATTTACAGATATAATAACTAAAGGATCTATAGCCATCATTTTAGTCTTTTCGTAAGAAATTTTAAGTCCAATTTTAGTCGCAAGTTATTCTATACTTTTTATGTTCTGGCTTCTGTGATACTAGTAGTCAATAAAGCTAAGTCGTCGGCAAATCCTAGACAATTTAAATTCAAGTTATCTCTCTTGTATCCTGTGTGAATATTTTTTTGGATTAATTTTAAACCATTCGCCATCAAAAATTCCAGTGCACAATTAAATAATAAAGGCGAAAGTCCGTCGCCTTATCTTAGTCCGGATTTTATGTAAAAAGGTTCGGAAAATTCGCCGCGAAATTTCATTTTAGAATTTGTATTTGTCAATGTTAAACTGATCATCTTAACCAACTTCGCATCCAATCCCGAGATTTTTCAGAATTTTTAACATCGAAGACCTATGTATGCAATCGTACGCTTTTTTGAAATTAAAAAAAGAAATAATCATCTGTTTCTGCTTTCTATTATAAATATCTATGAGTAATTTCAAAGTAATAATTTGATCTG